>JADRCC010560547.1:307-33121 GCA_019843855.1 Hylomyscus alleni
AACTACCCAGATAGCTGCAACCCCGAATTCTAGAGAAGCTGTCTGCTAAAAGAACCATGCTGAGTGGAGAACTGGGGCAGAGCAGGCAATATGGACAGGTGTGAACGGGTTAGTTTCTGGTAAAAAGGATGGGATTTATCTCATTGTAAATGGTCACTCTAATCTGAAGGATCTTGGGAAAACTTGGTGCCAGGGGTCCTGCCTATTCACTCTTGATGGTGCCTAGCCAGTTTACTTCTGAAGGGGCCAGAAACTCAGAGGGGGTCTCAAGTCTAATCCAAACCTTTTTTTAATTTTTGATTTTTCCAAGACAGGGTTTCTCTGTGTAGCCCTGGCTGTCCTAGAACTCAGAAATCCACCTGCCTCTGCCTCCCAAGTGCTGGGATTATAGGCGTGTGCCACCACTGCCCGGCTACCTTTTGTTTTTTTGCTTGTTTATTCTCCCTCAGTTTGTGTGAGAGCAACTCCTAAATAGGGTTAGTAAGGTGCCCTTAGACCACAGCAGGTTCCCATGAAGCACCCTAGCACTGGAATCTAACTGGAGAGCCAGGAGTGTTTCTGTTGAAGGCACCAAAGCTTTCACTTTCTAGCCAACCTCCCTCACATCACGAGCTACCAAACACCAGTGTTGGTATCACAGGCATTTTAAACATACATCCCTCCTTGCCACATTCTACTATAAAGTACAAGCAAGGAAACAAAATTCAACACACCCACAAGCTTTCAGGCTTGCCCCAACTACTCCTTATTTCAAGACCGCTGAGCCAGGTGGTGGTGGCAGTGCACACCTTTAATCCCAGCACTTAGGAGTCAGAGGCAGGCGGATTTGAGTTCGAGGCCAGCCTGGTCTACAGAGTGAGTTCCAGGACAGCCAGAGCTATACAGGAGAAACCCTGTCTCAAAAAAGCAAACAAAAATAAGACCACTGGCTGCTACCTCACCTCAGTAAGGTGTCCTTGTCATTTTAAGGATCAAGGGTCCACGAATGTAAACTATTGCCTTGGACTCTCAGCCATGATAAACCCATCTGCCTGGAGACCACTTTAATGAGCTTGTTCTGGAAGGTGACTGCCTCCTGACCTACCCAAATCACATCCTCACATGGCCTATAACTGACTTGACTCAAGAAAGAACTGAAATACAGAAGTAGCAAAGCAGCTGTCCTTAGCTGCTCTTTCAATTTCAAGCAGCTCTCATTTCCCCGGTAGTTCAGTTTACTTGCTTATCTTCTGACTCACGCTTCCCGGCAAGGCAAAACACAGAATGAGGAAGCTGACCTCCCTCACACAAAGCTTTAGGTGGAAAATTTCTTAAGCAGCCCCAGGCCAACAGCTCACTAGCTTATTTCCTGCTCACCAAAACCACATCTTGAGACACAATTTACAAAAGCCACCCTGCAAGATTTCAACCAGTCAATCTCACTTGAGACTGGAATTTGGCTCAAATGGCTGGGTTTATATGGCTTTCCACTGTATTAGTACAGTTAACATCTGTCTCCCCTTTTGGGAACATTTACTAAGTTCGATAGTAGCATGGCCTACGTGTAAAGCAGCCTTGTCCTGTAGAAGTTGCACTCATTACAGAGAGACACACCAATAAGCCAAGTATTAACTTTTTATTTTTTAGCTGGAAAACTAGACAATCCTCCAGTGCAGCAAGGTGTTAATCCTCTTCCTCATCATCCCCGGCTCCAGCACCACCCTGGCCTTTCTTGGCATTCTTCCTCTTCACTCGGCCTGGCCGGCCACCCCCATACGGAGAGCGGAGGGAGAAGTCAATGTGCTTCTGAGAGTCCAGGCGCACAATGAAGGAAGGGATGTTCACCACCTGTTTGCGGACCCTGAACAGGAAAACAGGGCAAGGGGACAAAATGAGAGGCTGAACCATTTGATCCTGTCCACTGACAGCAGGCTCACTGAGGTCAGGCACTCCTGACCTCACAGACTCAGTTCTCAGTAACCTGGAAACCTGAGTGCCCATACTAATTAATGCTTTGGTTTGCTTCCTGTCCACACTGTAATGTCATGTGGCCTCAGACAAGAGTGCATCTCCACCCATAAACAAAAGCAGTAAGGGAGAAACCAGACTACACTCCACTCTGTACAGCTGTCATGATTGGTGCTCATTACAGAAGGGTTAGTTAATGAGCATGCAATTTCCATTTGCCCTAGTCTTGCACTAGTCTCTTCAGACAGGTGCATTCTCAACTGGTAAGTTAACAAGTAGGAATATAGCAATGAATGTCTAGATTGTACCTCACACAGCAAACTCCATAGACGGATTTGTCACCTCAACACTGACTCCAAACAATCTTCTCCCTCCAGGGGGCCACCAAGAGCTGTTGCCTGTCCACTGCTTGCATGCCTGGCAGACACCTTCACAAGGTGTACGGCTTGAGCCGCAGTGACCCTTGCGCTGGGCTATGGGGAAACAAGGCTGTCCCCTATACCCTCATAAGCTGTTTGCAGGGCACGATTCTGAACCCTTAAGGGTAAGCTCACATCTGTCAGCTCCAAGGGCTGCACAGGAGATAAGGATGGCAGCTTAGCAAAGGAAACCAACAGCACAGATAGGGAAATAAAATAAGATTAACAGGCCCAGCTGCAGCTTACCTGATGTGACGTTGGCGGATGAGCACGCGGGCATGATGAATAGATTTGGCCAGGCCCAGCTTAAAGACCTGTGTCTGCAGCCGTCTCTCCAAGAAATCCTCTATCTTCAGGCCCAGGATGTAATCCAGCTTCATCTTGCCCTCATCCAGCACCCCAATACGAACAAGTCGCCTCAGTAGAGCATTGCCTGTGAGGGGAGTAGCAGCCAAATGAGACCTGACCTCAATCCCTTAAAAAAGATTACTACAGCTTTCACTTATTTTTGCAGGGAGCTCTGGGTAAAACAGTGATGTGCCTGATAACTTTTCCTCCCTAGGCTTGAGACCCTGACATGGCTACTGAGCCATTCTTTCACCAACAGGCTTAACAGCTTTTACCCAGTTTTTAACACTAAGATTAAGAGCTCTAACATCCAACTTTAAAAACAGCCAAGCAGCCAGGTGGTGGTGGTGCACGCCTTTGATCCCAGCACTAGGGGGCAGAGGCAGGCGGGTTTCTGAGTTCGAGGCCGGCCTGGTCTACAGAGTGAGTTCCAGGACAGCCAGGGCTACAGAGAAACCCTGTCTCGAAAAAAACAAAAACAAAAACCAGCCAAGCAGTGGTGGTACACGCCTTTAATCCCAGCACTTGGGAGGCAGAGGCAGGCAGATTTCTGAGTTTGAGGCCAGGATGGTCTACAGAGTGAGTTCTAGGGCTACACAGAGAAACCCTAGCTCGAAAAAACAGACAAACAAAAAAAAACCAAATTTAATTTCTGCAACATGAATCACAGTACCTAGGAAGCTAGGGATAGCAGAGCTCCAAGGTACACAAGTACCATGAGGCCAACAAGACACACAGAAAGTCCACATTTATTCCTCAGACTATTCTCCCAGGAGTTAAATGAACTGTGTATGTAGGCCCAGTCACCTAGTAAGAAACCCTAAGAATGGAGATCCAAATTACAAAATTACGTCATCTTCTATCTTCCATAACCCTAATATAGGCTCAGTCTCTAACATTCTATAAATCATAGCCAGATGCAAATGCACGAATGTCTCCCAGATAGAAGGTTATATATCATTTCTCTTATATCACCTAAAACTAAATAAAACATCCAGTATTAAGACAAAAAAAAAAAACAGAAGTGCACCTCCTACTGTTAAACTTTTCTTTGACTTTCATTTGTCCATTGCAGACAGAGGCAGAATTCTAGGAAGCAACTCAAAAAGAATCCTTGTGGTGGGATGAGATAGGGGGTTTGCAGAGGGGAAACCGGGAAGGGGACTAAAGTAACATTTGAATCCCTGTGGCCCATGCTATTATTTCCATTTCTAATCTGAAAGCTGACAACAAAGCAGGACCCTTCCTAATAGTCACTACCACGTGGGAAATGCTGGGTCTAATGACTCAAGGTAGCGCCAACTCCATAACTCTAGGACTTTCCCCTCCTAACTACGGCTAGACGGTTTCACTGGAAAATGACTCCTGAGAAGCTGCCTCATATACCTTGAGCTCCCATTCTCATGCAACTCCCCAAAACATCAATCTCTATTTTAAGCAAAACAGGTGGCTCAAACCTGCATGCCTAGCACTTCTAGATTTCTGGCAGTATTTCAGTCTCAAATAATCCCAACTAGCCGAACTTGTTCACACCTACCATGCCCTAAAAACTCAGCAACCACCATTCCTTTTGAAAATAGGTCGATACACACCTTCAAAGAGACGCCGAGGATCCTTCTCGTCCAGAGTCAACAGCTCTCGGGCTGCCTTACGGATTTTGGCCAGGGTAAATTTGACCCTCCACACCTCACGTTTGTTCCGGAGCCCATACTCTCCTGCACGTGGTTGGGAAGAAAGCACAGGGCCAAGCCATGGGTTACTATGACATTTGCCTGGAAACTAGAGAACACAAAACTAATCTGGCGCCTCATAGCATTCTCCAAAAGGAGCACGTAGGAGACAAACATCATGGCTACCTAATGCTTCCCCGATCCGCAATCCGAAATTCTAGTTTGGCCACTCACCAATCAACTTTAGCTCCTGGTCGAGACGCGACTTCTCGAAGGGTCTCCGTGGGGTCACATAGGTTTTGCGACAAACCCAGCTTCTGGCGACCGGCATGTTGACTTCGCGAGGCCCTCTGCGCCTGCGCAGTAAAGGGTCACTTTAAAATATATATAAAAAAACCTTGCGGCGCATGTGCAGCAAACCGCCGCTAGGACGCGGCGGCACCAACTCGGCTCTCGGGAAAACCTCCTAAGAAACCTTGAACATCGGATTGTTCCACAACCGTGTTGTAATAACTTCCAGCCACCTTCTTTCTCCCCACCCTCCTCAGCGTGTTCATGAAGAGTCGAATGGCTCCGTTACCTTATACCATCACCCCCTAAAAGGTGAACTCATCAACAAGCAAAACGCTCACCTCCGAACTCAGGCCCGAGACAAAGAGAAACGTGGCCGCCGGACCGCGAACTTATAGCAACGTCGCCTTGCGTTGACGTCATCACGCACCGCTCGCGGCTACGCCAATCAGAAGCAGGAAAGCAATAGAGTCGAGCGGGCCGGCCAGAGCGGCGCTTCGCTGGGCTGACTTACCAGTGAGGTGGTTAGGCGAATGGAGAGCTATGATGACATCTTGGTTAATCCAAGAATAAACGAGGCTGCCCGTTCTAGGGTTAAAACATTGACTGAGTAACCACAATTGTCACTTTTTGGGTTTTTTTGTATTTTTGGTTTTTTTGAGTCAGGGTTTCTCTGTGTAGTCCTGGCTGTCCTGGACTCACTCTGTAGACCAGGCTGGCCTCGAACTCAGAAATCCACCTGCCTCTGCCTCCCAAGTGCTCGGATTAAAGGCGTGAGCCACCACCGCCCCGCATCACTTTTGGTTTTAACAAAGACACTTGGTAAAAACTTACAGGGAATTCAGGGCAGAAGCCAACGTTCCCCATCACTGTCTCAATCTTGTGGCATTTTCCCTTGCCCTTAAAAGTGCTAAGATTTTAGTGTGAGCCATAAAATATAATAATAAAAAAAACACAGACATATTATAAGATAGTATAAACATATATGTTGTGCTGGGCTTTACTGAAATACACATCTTGTGCTGGTTCATTCTGACAACTTGACACAAACCTAGACATACACGGAAAGAGGAACTCATTTAAGAAAATGCCTCGTCGGGCGTGGTGGCACATGCCTTTAATCCCAGCACTTGGGAGGCAGAGGCAGGCGGATTTCTGAGTTCGAGGCCAGCCTGGTCTACAGAGTGAGTTCCAGGACAGCCAGGACTACACAGAGAAACCCTGTCTTGAAGAACCAAAAAAGAAAAAGAAAAAAAAAAGAAAAGAAAAGAAAATGCCTCTATCATCTTGGCCTATAGGTAGTCTCTCCTAATCTGCTTGTTTCTGATGCAGGGTTTCCTATCAAATGACTATGAATTCCTGATCCTTCCACCTATACTTCCCAAGTGCTGGAATTAAAATCCACTTTCGTGCCACTGATGCTTGTTTGTTTGTTGAGACAGGGTCTCTCCTCTTAGTCCTGGCTGTCCTGGAGCTTCCTATTCAAACTCACAGAGATCAGCCTGACTCTGTCTCCCAAGTGCTGGGATTAAAACCACGCACTACCATGTCCAGCTTTGTATATATCTGATATTTTATAACTTTTTTTTTTAATTTAGGGGAAACAGGGTCTATGAGCCCTGGCTATCCTGGAACTATGTAGACAGGCTGGCCTCAGACACATAGGCATAATGTCCTTGCCTCTGTCCTTGAATAGTAGGACAGGCAGGCCTCTACCACTAGGCGTAGCTCAGGTATTTTCATTTTAACCAGTGTGATTGGTAAGAATTTACACTTGCATTTGTATACTCAAAAGGCAAGATCTTGCTCATTTGGTCTGGGAGGACAGATTGGACAGGGAGTCAGACTAGCTTAATGATTTAATGTGTACAAGTACTTTTCCTGCCTATATCCACACAAATACTCCATGTGTGTACCTAGGACCTTCAAAGGTGATAAGGGGTTGGATACCCAAAGACTTGAGTTGTGAGCCATGTATGTGCTGTGAACAAAACTCAGGTCTTCTGCAAGAACACCAAGTACTCTTAACCACTGAGCGACCTCTCCAATCCTTATTTGTTGATCTATTTGAGACAAGTTTTGCTGGCCTGTAACTTGCCATGTAGACCAGGCTAGCCTTGAGATTGCCCTGCCTCTCCCACCTGAACACTGGGATTAAAGGTATAAACCACCACGTCAAGTTTTTTTTTTTTTTTTAATTATGTGTATGTCTGTGTGAGTATGTACACCCGAGTGCAGTTGTGTTTATTGTGCAGAATAGGGCACCAAATTCCCTGAAGATGGAGTTGCAAGGACTTAGGAACTGTCCTCTGTGTTGGGAACTGAACTCAGCCCCTTTGGAAAAGCTCAACTGCTAAGCCACTACAACCCAAGTGTAGCCTAAGCAGGCCTCAAACTCATGATCTTCCTGCCTTTGCCTCTTCGGCATATCTTTCTTTTTCTTTCTTTTTCTTTTTTTTTTTTTTTTTTTTTTTGAGACAGGGTTTCTCTGTATAGCCTTGGCTGTCCTGGAACTCATTCTGTAGACCAGGCTGGCCTTGAACTCAGAGATCCACCTGCCTCTTCGGCATATCTTTCTAGACTGGTTTACACCACCACAACCAGCTTATGCCAACAGTTTTAGTTATAATCTTTACATCACGTATCTAAAATGGTTTGTAGTAATCTCAAAAGGACCAGTAAGATGGCTCAGCCCTTAAAGATTCTTGAAGGCAAGCCTGATAACCTGAGTTCATTCCCCGAGACCCACAGGCTCTCTCAAGCTGTCCTCTGACCTCCACCTAAGTCCCGTGGCACATGCATGCTCACATCCATACCCAGGTATACTTGCAGTAAATAAACGCCAGATGAAAATGTCTTCAAGGCAACCTTAGTGTGATGAAGAGGCAGATTCCTGAATCACAGACCAGGTATAAAGGCTCAGGCCCAGTACAGGTTCCTGAATCACAGACCAGGTATAAAGGCTCAGGCCCGGTACAGGTTCCTGAATCACAGACCAGGTATAAAGGCTCAGGCCTGGTACAGGTTCCTGAATCACAGACCAGGTATAAAGGCTCAGGCCCGGTACAGGTTCCTGTATCACAGACCAGGTATAAAGGCTCAGGCCCGGTACAGGTTCCTGAATCACAGACCAGGTATAAAGGCTCAGGCCCAGTACAGGTTTTGTGACCCTGGTCAAGTCATTTCTCATTCCCCTTTCTCATCTGAATATAGGAATGAGAGCCCCACTTTTCAAGGATTGTTGTAAGGACTCAAAATACAAACATTTATTCAACAAATTTATTGAGAACTGCTGGGACCTAAGCCCCGCGGGAAAACAGAAAAGTCAAACAAAAGCAGTCTCCACTCTCAACAAGCTCAGTTTGGAAACAGAAACACAGAACAACACAGGTAGTAATCGCCTTAAGACAGGAAGAAAAAAAAATAGGAAGGATGTAGTGTTCAAAACCCTGGAATCTGAACTAACCAGGCAGGGCAGGAGAGCACAAGCCTCCATGCACAGATGAGCTGGGGTGACCATCGAAAAGGATTCTTGTCACAGTCATATCTCCATCGGTCTCCAGCTCACTGCAGGCTGGCCCACTGCAGGGACGTATAGACCACCTTCCCATCAGGCTGAGGGGAGCAGAGAAGCAGGGTCTTTCTGACACTGGTTCCCAGGCGGCCTGCAGAGACCAGGTCCTGAAGTGGGATGGGGTCCTCGGCAGACCAGCACTGAGCGATGTAGTGAGCATGGAAACGCAGCGGGTCACCTGGGGGAAAGAAAGACAGACGCATGGCAGTTCCCATCTGCAGGGGCTGGGCTGGGCTGGGATCTGACCTGGGATCCGTGGGCTCACTGCATTTTTGTTTCCTTTGTAGTGCTGAGTATGGAAGCCAGGGCCTTGTGTAGGTTAGATAAGCATTCCACCGCCTTTTTATTTATTTATGTATTTATGTATTTATTTATTTATTTACTTATACATTTACTTTTTAAAGTATATGAATGTTTGCTTCCCTGTATACATGTGTACCATGTGTGGCTGGGGCTTGCCAGAAGAGGGCATTAGGACTCACAGAACTGGGATTACAGAGAGTTGCAAGCTCCCATGTGGGTGCTGGAACCATATCTGGTCCTCTGCAAGTGCACCTAGTGGTCTTAACCATTAAACCATCTCTCTAGCACTCTCTTTTAACTTTTGGAGACAGGGTCTACATTGTCCTTGCTTGTCTTGAATTTGCCCTAACCCTAACCCTAACCCAAGTGCTAATGACACTGACCCTAACCTTGGCTTTCTCATTCTCCTGTCTTAGCCTTCTGAGTAGCCTGTACCTTAGGCTACATGGACATTTCAGCTTTCAGCACACACTGAATAATTTGAAACCTATATCCTCGGATATAGGTTACTTTTTTGTTGTTGCTGTGGGACAGGATCTCTCTATGTAGCTATGAATGTTCTGGAACTCACTATATAGACCAGACTGGCCTCAAACCTACAGAGATCTACCTGTCTCTGTTTCCTGAGTGCTAGGAATAAAGGTGTACACCATTACACCTGGAACAGCTACTCTACTCCTAAGGATCTTCTACCTTCTCTTTTTCCTTTTTTGAGACAGAGATTTCATGTGTCCCAGGTTGGTTTTGATGACCCAAGAAGGCTTCACAATTGCTAAGAAACAGAATAGAAAGCACAGAATGGTTACTTCCATAGTACAAGGTACATTATAAGACTAAACAATACACAACTATCGGCCGGGTGGCCTTTAATCCCAGCACTTGGGGAGGCAGAAGCAGGTGGATTTCTGAGTTCGAGGCCAGCCTGGTCTACAGAGTGAGTTCCAGGACAGCCAGGGCTATACAGAGAAACCCTGTCTCGAAAAAAAAAAAAAAAGGAGGCATGGAGAATCTGTTGACAGTCATCCCATGTGAGGAGATGATTGAAAAAGGTAGAATCAGTTAGAGAAATTAAGGAATCTAAGTTAGTGCTGACTGGGGGATTCTTGTTCTTCCAATTGTAGAGATCTGTAGTGGAGAAAGGGACAGACAGGTAGTGATTGTCAGGAAATGGCTATAGGGGAGCAAAGCCCAAAGGAAGTGTCACTCTAGCACCAGAATTAGAGGAAGAGTCAAGAGGGCCATATGGGACCCTCTGATGGGTATGGGGAGAGGGAAAGAGCTGGGAGGTAGAGAGAAGATAGGTGGAGGTAAGGAAGAGCTAGAAGGTACACAGAGACAGAGACAGGGTGAATCCTTGGTGACAGGCACTGAGCTGGCAAGGGTGGAGGTTGAGGTGGGGAGGGAACCAGGGGCTAAAGATGGTTGTGTGAAGATAGGAAGAATTCTTTTTTTTTTTGGTATTTTCCAGACAGGGTTTCTCTGTATAGCTCTGGCTGTCCTGGAACTCACTCTGTAGACCAGGCTGGCCTCGAACTCAGAAATCCACCTGCCTCTGCCTGGGATTAAAGGTGTGTGCCACCCCTGCCTGGCTGAAAGAATTCTTTTTCCTGTGAGTCCTGCAAAACAGTCTTCAGAGGGGGCTCTTGGGTCTCTGCTACAGGCTCTTGAAAGGCCCATCTGCTGACATTCGGGGCTTGACACCACCGTGCCTGTTTCAGATCAAACAGATCTTCATCCAAGGTGGCGTGTTGGAAGTTGCTTTAGACAAGATGTATCCATTCTATTCTGGGAGGCCATGCCTACCAAGGGTGATGCATACCATTGTGCAGGCTATTTGGAAATCAAAAGTGCTCTGGGAGGGTCAGTCAACCCTGAATGTGGGCCATTCAGTTTCGCAGAGAGGTGACTCTTGGTGATAGGATAATCATAATTCTCCTTGACTATAAGGGAGTAAACTTTGTTGAATTTTTTTTTTTCTTTTTCTTTCTGTTTTTGGTTTTGATTTTTCAAGACAGGGTTTTTCTGTGTGCCCTGGCTGTCCTAGACTCACTTTGTAGACCATACTGGCCCCAAACTCATAGAGGTCCTCCTGCCTCTCCCTGCAAGTGCTGGGATTAAAGGCCCAGCTAAGTTTGTCAAAAATTCTTTAGAACACCAGATAGAGGGCTGTTAGGCTTGCAAGTCTTATTACCCATACTGTCTATCAATTCAGCTGTCCCAAGTCCAAGATAAACCAATTAACACAAAGTACAAAAGACAAAATGGAGATAGTAAGAATGAAACCAGAGACAAGACTTACAAAGACAAAACATATAAAGACAAGACAAATGGAATATAAAGCCAGACCCTGGACAGGAGAATATTCGAGTTCCATCAAATTCCCCCATATCCCAGATCAAGATCTCCACAGACCAGACTATGACTTACCAGGGAGGCTCTGTAGATGTTTGTGGCTCTTGTCATCATAGTAGTTCACTCTGATAGTGCAGGTCTGTGAAACTGAAAGCACACCTTGGAACCTTGAATCTTCTCAAGGTGTATACCTCCTGAGGTGAAACTGCTCAGCCCTAAAGCCCTAGAGTGAAGGTTCTCTCACTGGGGTCTCCAGAAAATGTAAATCCTACTGGTTGCTAATAAATCTACTCCCACATTTTGAGCCAGATTTGAAGCAAGGTTGACTTTTGTGGGAGGGGGGGAGTGAATATCCAAGAGCAGGCCAGCTACTTCCTCTTGAGTCAAACTAAGGAGAGCATCCCAGGGCTATTTCTTGGCCCCCTTTTAAGGACTAAAATTGAAAGTAGTTGCAAAGTGGTTAATAGAAGAGAGAAGCTGAGACAATAAGGAAATACAGAAAAATCTCAAAAAAGAAAAAACCCACCTTGTGATTAGGGAAGGATAAGGGATCAGTGTTCTAAAACACTAGTCAAGGTCATCAGTTAGAACCAGTCAGGCTCTAGGAAACAATCATAACAACAGCCACTCAGCTCTTAGAGTAAGTGGAAATTTATTTTTAACAATGCAGCATAATGGCTCCTCTTTCAAAATGGAATTAGGTACTTTTCTCACTGAGGCAGAAGTGAAGCCTGTCCAGTGAATCTTAAGACCTACCTCCAAGGACCTACTTCCTTATACCTTCCAAAAATCACTGCTAGCTAGGGACCAAGATTCAAAATGGGATACAGATTCAGATCAGAATAGGACTCAAGTGGCATCTTTTTTTTCCCCAGTTATATTTATTCTGTTGTTTTGTATATTTACTTAACTAGTCTGTATTTAAATTACTATTCCATTTGTAAGGTCTGTGAAGAAGGAATGCTTTCAATCATTGTCCTTTTAGTATCATGGCACTCTTTCTTAGTTTTTAGACTTTAAATTTTTATTATATGTATATGAGTATATGTGTACCACATGCATGCTTTGTGCCCAAGGAGGTCAAAACCGAAGTTACAGATTATTGTGAAGTATGTGGATGCTGTAAGAGAAACAAGTTCTCTTAACTGCTGAACCATCTTACTGCCATCCAGTTCCCATCATGGCATTGTTTTTTAATGCTCTTAAATTCTCAGTAGATGCTTGTTAAATGAATGAATGAGTAAATGAGTGGATGAATGAGTGATTTGAATATAGAATGATAACTTAATCAGTATGTAAAAAATATTTAAAAGATTATCTGGATTTGATTTTTTGAGACAGTCTCTTACATCGCAAGCTGCCCTTGAACTGAGCACTTGAACCCCTTATCCTCCTGCCTATTCCTCTGAGTTATGGAATTATAGGCATGTGCTACCCTGCTAAGCAAAGGCTGTATGGTTTTATGTGGAAATTTTTATCACTGTTCTAATAATGATGACATTTTTAAAATCATCTAAAAGTAGAAAAAGTCAGAACAACATGGAAGGGTCAATATTGTTCAGGACCCCAAGACCAAGATCTCAGCACAAAAGGAGATTTATTTGCTCCAGAGGGACAAAGGGCGGGAAATAAGAGAAGAACACAGGAGATAGATAGAGGATGTGGAAAAAGAGGAAGAGAACAAGGGAGGGGGCAGGGGTATTTGTCCTGGAGGGGTCAAACGACTGCCTCTGGATAGAGAGGAGACAGACATGGCCCATAGCAAAATGATGGTTTATAAAGGTAAAAATGGGGAAACCCGTGTTAGTATGAGGTGTCTGATTTTAATTGTAGATTAGCCAATTGGGCTTTTGATTGCTGGACTTTAATACTTTAATAGCTGGACCTTGGTAATTATCCTCAAAGGAGGACATGGCCAAATAAGGGAATAAATCTTGGTGACTAGCTTTTTTTTTTTTTTAAGATTTATATACATACATGTGTGTGTGTGTGTGTGTGTGTGTGTGTGTGTGTATGTATATATATGAGTACACTGTAGCTGTACAGATGGTTGTGAGCCATCATGTGGTTGCTGGGAATTGAACTCAGGACCTCTGCTCACTCCGGCCCAAAGTTTTATTTATTATTATATGTAAGTACACTGTAGCTGTCTTCAGACATACCAGAAGAGAACGTCAGATCTCATTATGGATGGTTGTGAGCCACCATGTGGTTGCGAGATTTGAACTCAGGACCTTTGAAAGAACAGTCAGTGCTCTTACCCTGAGCCATCTCTCCAGCCCAGGTGACTAGCTTTAAGAAGGTAATCTAATAGTTTTTAGCAAGGCAGAAGGAATGGGAAAGAAGGGCAAGACCTGCAAGAGCCATAAGCCATATTGGCCATGCTTGAGCTGGCTAGAGTACTTTTACAGCATATTTTCCATCTTAATATCATGACTGAGTTCTTTTTTGTCCACTGCAGGCCTGAGTTGGTTGTTAAGAAACTCCGGTACTATGCAAGATTTATAGTAGTTTGCCTTCTTCTTAACAAAATGGATGTTGTGAAAGACCTGGTAAAGGTAAATAGTGTTTTGTTCTGTTTTTTTGTTTGTTTGTTTGTTTTATTTGAAGTAGGGTCTTGTTATATAACCCAGGCTGATCTTGGATTTGTAATTCCCATGAATCAGTTTCTCCTATGCTGAGATTATAAATGTACCAGACATGACACTGCATGCTTTTAATCCCAGCACTTGGGAGGCAGAGACAGATGGATCTCTGACCCAGGTTTTCTGTAAACTCTTAACAATCCTCCTGCCTCAATCTTGAGTGCTTACGGTTATGAGCCATTACTCCTAGCCTGATGGTATACTTCTTGATTCTTTTGACTCAAATAAGTCCTAATTTTCACAAGCTCACTGGAAGGAGATATATATTCTGCTGTATCTTCTGTCCTTAGCTACTAATTAGACTATTTCCAAAACACAATGTGATATAAAGGAAGGGAGTGGTTTTTGTGTGTTAACATTTATGAGTTTGTTTCTCAGACAATTCTGTTAATAAGTTAATTGCTGACATAACACCATGCAGAGAATAGACTTTTATAAGTTTTTATTTGCTGTGTATCATTCTAATTTATTTTGAAGCAAATCTGTGATTTTCATTCTTTGTTTTCTGTTATAATTTGGATTGCATATTGATACTGATCAAACATAATTTCATTACTTTCTGTCAGGAATATTATAATTCAGCTGGTTTTTATGAAGATACAATTTTTTTTACATTCATTTATTTATCTTATGCATGTGTGTGATTCATGCACAGGTGCCAGGACCAGAAGATAACATGTAGAAATTGATTCTCTCCTTTTAACTATTTGGGTTCCATAGATTGAACTTAGGTTGTCAGGCTAGGTGTTAGATACATTTACCTGCTGAACCATCTTGCTAGCCTTTTTATGAATGTTATTAACAGCCTGCTCTCTTTGTGGCATTTCTAATACAAGGAATTATCTGATGAAATTGAAGATTATACTCATCGCTTTAATACAGAAGATCAAGTGGAATGGAACCTGGTGCTTCAAGAGGTAGCAGCATTCATTGAGGTAATTTCTTGAGAGAAAGCTTGTCACCGTCATAGGTAGGCAAATGACTATGCTGTGTGTTTATGGTATGTATGTGACTTTGAGAAGTTGCAAGAAATGATATTCTGTGTCACCTTTAATGTGCTTCTTTTTTCTTCAGGCAGACCCTGTGATGGTCTTAAATGATGATAACACCATTGTCATCACATCCAATCGCCTCGCTGAAACAGGAGCCCCCTTGCTGGAGCAAGGCATGATTGTGGGACAGTTGTCTCTGGCAGATGCACTCATTATTGGTAATTGTAATAATCAGGTAAAGAACTGTGAAAGATTTATGCTTAAAATTTACTTTTAAAAGGTTGTTTTGATCATCCATGGATTTTTTTTTCCCCTTGTAGAGTTTCTTACATCTGTGAGGAATGGTCAAATCAATTATGCCATGTTCATATATATCTATAATTTTTTAGAAACAATTTTTTTAAAGATTTATTTATTATTATAAATAAGTACACTGTAGCTGTCTTCAGACGCACTAGAAGAGGGTGTCAAATCTCATTACGAGTGGTTGTGAGCCACCATGTGGTTGCTGGGATTTGAACTCAAGACCTTTGGAAGAGCAATCAGTGCTCTTACTGGCTGAACCATCTCACCAGCCCATTTTTTTTATAACTTTTTTTAAAGATTTATTATTATATGTAAGTATACTGTAGCTGTCTTCAGACACACGAGAAGAGGGCGTCAGATCTCATTACGGATGGTTGCTGGGATTTGAACTCAGGACCTTCGGAAAAGCAATCAGTGTTTTTAACCATTGAGTCATCTCTGCACCCCTAGAAACAATTTTTAATGACACAGAAAGATGCTTATTAGTGTATTAATTTGCCACTGGCTAAATCTATATCCCCAGCCCATTCAGTATTTATGAATTATCAGTCATGTCTCCAGGGGCTATGTGCTTATATAGCAAAAAAGACAGTGCCTTCATGAATAAAGCTTTCTGTTTATCTATAAAAACAATTAACAAAATAACTACTTAGATAATATCACTTCAACAGATGTAGCAAAAGAGAGGTGTATTTTTCTTTGTTTGGCATCAAGGGATTTGAGCTAGTCTGAGAGGTGATGGGATGCTTTTTCTGACAAAGTACTGTGGTGAAGAACTACAGTAAAATACAGGCAGTGGTGGTGCACACCTTTAATCCCAGGACTCAGGAGACAAAAGCAGGTGGATCTCTGTGAGTTTGAGGCCAGCCTGGTCTACAGAGTAAGACTCAGGATGCTGGGGCTATACAGGAAACCCTGTCTTGGAAAACAACAAAAACTAAAGTAGGAAGATGTCCAGAGTAAGCAAAAGTAACAATCGTAGGCTGAGTTACCCAGGAGGATGGAGAGAACAAGAAGCATAAGAAAAAAATCAGGAAGGTGATCTTTTCCCAAGTGCACAGGAAACTACCTTAGGGTGGAGCTGGAGAGGGCTGCATTTTGAGAAGGTCATTTTTTATAAATTATTTTTTATTTTTATTTGTCATACATTATGACACTTGCATATATACATATACAGTTTCTCACTATGTAGTTCTGCTTGTCCTGGATGTCATTTTGTAGACCAGGCTAGCTTTGAATTCACTGAGATCTGCCTACATCTGCCTCCCAAGTGTTGCCATCACGCCCAGCAATACCCTGTTTTTAAAAACAAAACAACCAAAGCTAGCAAACTCAAAAACAGGAAAACAATCAAAGCTAGCAAACTCAAAAACAGGAAAACAACAGTCTGTAATTCCAATGTCTATAGAGCTTATTCCTTAGAATTCAAAAAGAGTCAGGTGCTATGCCTATAATCACAGCCCTTGGAAGGTAGAAGCAGGTGTTGAAGCCATCCTGGCCTACACATAAGATCCTTTCCAAACAAACAGGAAGAGGAATGCATGAACTACTACATTGGTTCTGTGCTTTCAGTTACCTCCTCTTTGACAGTGAAAGGACAAATAGCCAGGTATTGTCTCCTTGCTCTGATCTAGAAGAACTTGTTTCATTCTGTTGTGTAGAGATAATGGATGGTAGAAATCACACTTTCAGAAATTCACTGATATGTTTTAATGTTAAGTATATTTAGAAATAATCTATATTCATGATTCATTTTATACATTTTTTTCTGTGAAATTTTTATATGAGGAAAATTTGAGTTTTGCTGATCTGCTAAGAGAGATCAGTGGGATTCTGGTAGCTCAGTGGTCGAGCACTTGCCTAGCATCCATGAGGCCCATGGGCCTGATCTCTAGCAATGTATATTTGAATGAGGTATATTTTCATTTTGATTTTTGAGACAGGGTCTCTATGTAGCCCTCGCCATCCTGAAACTCTCTTTGTAGACCAGGCTGACCTCAAACTCAAAGAGATCCACCTGCCTTTGCCTCCCAAATTTTGGGATTAAAGATGTAAGTCACCATGCCCAGTCTGAGGTACAGTTTTGAAACTCTAGGGAATAATCTTTCTGAACAACTCCCATAACCAAACACATTTCTATTTTATTTTATAAACCTCTTCTTTATTCTGTCATTACATGTTCCTAGGTCTTCTATAAAAGTATTATTGAAAATAGAGAAAGATGCACTCCTAAATACTGTGTAGTGCCAGTACACTGAGGAGATTGTAAAGCATGAATCCAGACATAGCTCAGCTTAAGGAAATGTTACCATGATTTGTAGGGCTATGCTTTTGTAACTTTTGTTGCTTTTTAAAAACTACTTGAGGAAATTAATGCATTATGATAGAGAAGTTTAAGCACTGTTAATTACACAAAGTAGATAGATAGTGAGCATAGGAGTGTCATTGCACAATTCTTTACCACATTTGCCTTTTGAAAGTCTTATAATTAAATATTAAAGAATAAAATAGGAGCTGTCTCTGGGCATGGTGGCTCAGACCTTTAATCCCAGCACTTAGAAAATAGAGACAAGAAGATCTCTTGAGTTCAAAGCCATTGTGGTCTATATAGCAATTCTACGTCAGCTAAAGATACATGATAAGAACCTGTCTCAACCAAACAAAAAAACCGTCCCACCCGTAGACAAAGGACTATATGCAACTAAGGAAAGCTGACAGTGGAAGAAATAATATTCCTCAGGGATATACCCCCTAATCAGTTATCCTATCTATACCAAGGGGTCAGCTGTGAAGTCATATACGTATAAGTAACACTAAATGGACTGAGCAGGTTGTATTTATGTGTTTAGGTGTATACACACATACACACATACTCACACATACATCCCAATAACAATTAAAGAAAAAGAGACCATGACTTCAAGATGGATCAAGACAGGTAGTACATGGGAAGGATTTGAGGGAAGAAAGGGAAGGGGAATGTAACGTATTTTAAAAATGAATGTTTGTATATAGGTATATATGTATATTTAAAAATCAGCTGTTGTTAAATATACCTGAAAGTCAAGAGTAATAATGTGATCAAAGACCAGAAGTTCTGCTTATTCCATAAATGATCAAGTATGTTTTTCTTTCAGGTCAAATTCAGTGAATTAACTGTTGACATGTTCCGGATGTTGCAAGCCTTGGAGAGGGAGCCAATGAATTTAGCTTCCCAGATGAATAAGCCAGGAATACAGGTGATCATTGCCTGACTGGTAATTTTTACCACTTCTGCTTCTCTTAGGGGCAGTGGAGTAAATAAAGGATTCTCTCAGCCCAGTCATGGAGGCCTCACACCTGTAAGGCACACTAGATGGCCAAACAGTAGAATTATTGAAAGCTAGAGGCCTGCCTGAACTACATTATAAGATCTGTGACCAAAAAAAAAAAAAAGAACTCTCTCGATAAGACACAGTTGATAAACACAATCACAGACACTGAATAAAATTAGGATATCTGATAGGATAAGAAATGTGGATACTCAGCTGTCACATACCACTTATGTGTCATTTTATGTGTCACTTTTGTCATGTTACCATAGGAGCCAGCTGATAAGCCCACCAGACGAGAAAACCCCCACAAGTATCTACTCTACAAACCGACCTTCAGCCAACTGTATACATTCTTAGCAGCATCTTTTAAGGTTTGTATGACCTCTATCTGTGATGGAAGAGTGCTCAGAGTGGACTTGGTCGCTCTTCAGATAATGTATGAACATATACAAGTGCTGTTCCAGTAGTCCTTCTAACCCTTGCAGTTTGGGGATTGTAGCTGCTTATGATATGAATAATTTATATTTAACAGAGACTGTTGATTAATTATTCTCTCCTAAAAAAAAATTATTCTCTCCTTTCTAGATTTTTATTGCTAAACAACTTTGGGCTTAATACTCAATGCAAAACTGAAAAAGAACAGGATGTGTAGCATTCATGTGCTCAGGCAGCTTTGTGAGACATTGTGACTTTCTGATAGAAGGATGTGATAAATGCCTGTAATCCTGACTTTGCACAGGAATTAGAGGACCTCTTGGGCCACACAGTAAGGAGTTGAAGGACAACCTAAATATATAAGTACACAATATAATTGAGGCCAGTGTGAGCTTTATACAGCCTCAAGAGAAAAAAGAAAGAAAAGGATGATGGGAATTAGGTGTATCTTCCCATAGTTTATATAGAGGAAGGCATGGAAGGGAGTTTGCCTTCTTTATCACCAATGGAGACCTTTCTCCCTCTATTTTATATTTCCAGAGAACATTCTCTAACAGATGGGGAGTTGCAAGTAGAAAATGTGTTCACAGCTTTGGGGACAGTTACACAGTGTAGATTAGACTGAATCTTTGCCACGTAATTTTAAGTTAGAACAAGTGGAAACATGGTAACAGCAGTGTGTTAAACGACATTGTTTTCCCCCACAGCCTTAAATTGAGCTGAACATTGAATAAAACTGTTATTTTTCCTGTCTGGTTTTGTGTGTGTGGTTTTCTTTCATTTCAGGAGCTGCCTGCCAATAGTGTGCTTCTGATATACCTGTCAGCCACTGGCGTTTTCCCCACAGGTCGTTCTGATGGTGAAGGTACAATAAAGGAATGCTCCCACTGTGAGCAGGGCTTGAATTCTCTGTTTTCTACAAGACAATGGCCCACAGCCCAGAGACCACCTCAAGCTTTCTAAAAAAGCTTTTAAATATAAAGCCTGATCTGTTTATTTAGTGACAGTGTTGGAGAGAATCTGATTAATTCTCTCTATTCATCTATTATTCCTTAAAGCCTCAAGATCTTAACACGATAGTTATGTCTAATGCATGCTTCACTATCAGATTTGTCAAATGTGTCGTATGTAGATTTATACATATGCAATTTGATGTTTGACACTGCAAAAGATTATGGAATCTGCCTGCCTATTTACTTGACATCATTGAATCCCTGTAAGCTTTTAATCCTTTTGGGGATCTGGTCAGAGGCAACGTTGTGGCTGAAAGTCTTTGTAGAAATCAGTGTACTTTTGTAACTATGAAAGTTCAAGTCCTTGTTTACAATTTTATTTTCAATCCTTTTTATTTTGTTACTACAGATTCAGTTCATGCAAAATTGGGATGCTACTTCAAAATAAAACCTTAAATTATCAGAATATACAACCCAGAAATTGTTCAGACTAGATGAGCAACTCAGATGTACATAAAAGACTTAAATCTTTGGAGAAAAATAGTTTAACAGTTTCAACATTTTCCTCCTCATTTGTCTGTGGCAATTGGCATTCCTTTATAAAATGCATGACCTACCATCTTCCTTGCATGACCTACAAAGTAGTAAAATGTTACAGTTAAAACAAAACAAAGCAAATCGCTATAGTCTTTACATTGCAGTGGTTTCTTTAAAGATCTGTAGTCCAGCTGTGACCTGATGGATGGGGTGTAGTGGAGCACTTACAGGCATGTACAAGGGAGGGAGAAGACAACAACATGAGTAAACTGCCTTAGTTCTTATTTAACGTTAGTGACTTTATTTATATTTAAGTATTTCTTGTCTGAAAACGCATTATTAAGACAACTATTCTGGCCGGGCGGTGGTGGTGCACGCCTTTAGTCCCAGCACTTGGGAGGCAGAGGCAGGTAGATTTCTGAGTTCGAGGCCAGCCTTGTCTACAGAGTGAGTTCCAGGACAGCCAGGGCTATATAGAGAGCCCTGTCTCGAAAAACCAAAAAAAAAAAAAAGACAACTATTCTGAGTCTTCACATTAGACTTTTGGCTTCTTGTAATTAGTATAGGCAGTAAACTGAATGGTCCTTTCTTAGAGCTTATCTGAACATCCCACAGTCACTGTTTGACTTAGATAAGAGTTAGCTAACTCTTATGACCAATTGGGAAAGACTAACTTGTAAATCAAAATTTTAAAAGTTTACATGATAGTAGAATAATGAATTTTTTTATGTACTGGAATTTGACAGAATATTTCATAAAAATGAAGTTTTGTTAATCAGAATTTCAAGTTAATTCTAATTTTTCTTTAAATTTTTCACTTAATAGTTTGCTGGGCAGTGGTGGCGCACGCCTTTAATCCCAGCACTTGGGAGGTAGAGGCAGGTGGATTTTTGAGTTCGAGGCCAGCCTGGTCTACAGAGTGAGTTCCAGGACAGCCAGGAGAAACCCTGTCTCAAAAAACAAAGCAAAAAACAAACAAAAAATATTCACTTAATAGTTAATCTAAAACTATCTTTACTGGATCAGATATTATAGCATATCCCTATAGTGCCAGCTCCTCAGAATGCTAAAGCAGGAGGATCACGTAAACCTAGGAGCTCAAGACTAAATATGTATGCTTAACTAGAGAGAATGAGAGAGATTTCAGTTTGCAGTTAATCAGCTTTCTTTATAAAATACTTTTATTAAACCACAGATTGAAATTTTATTTGCAATGTAAACATTAGTTTAGTTTAATTTTTTTATTGATTCTTCGTGAATTTCATATGTTGTACCCCAGTCCCACTCATTTCCCCATCCTCCATATCTGCCCTCCACCCTTGCAATCCCTCCCCCAAAACAAAACAAAAAATCTTTCCCCGGAAGCTGTGGTGTGTCACAATGTGTCACACAGTATACTCCTTTGTCCATGCATCTTTTCTTGGAAATGTTCATTACAATGAGTTATTGATCTGGTTTGAGTCCTCTGGCTTCTGGATACACCACCAATACTGGGTCTACACCATGACTCCTGTCAGATATCCTGTAAATATTATTTTAAATATCCCAGGTCTCCATCCCCTTTTTTTTTTAAAGATTTATTTATTTATTTTATGTATATGAGTACACTGTAACTGTACAGATAGTTGTGAGCCTTCATCTGTTTGTTTTGTTGGGAATTGACTTTTTTAGGATCTCTGCTCACTCTGGTCGACCCTGCTCGCTCAGTCCCTGCTCATTCCGGCCCAAAGATTTATTTATTGTTATAAATAAGTACATTGTAGCTGTCTTTAGACTCACCAGAAGAGGGCATCAGATTTCATTATGGGTGGTTGTGAGCCACCATGTGGTTGCTGGGATTTGAACTCAGGACCTTTGGAAGAGTAGTTGGTGCTCTTACCTGCTGAGCCATCTCACCAGCCCCTCCATTCGTTTTTATCACCCAAAATCATGGGATGCTATAGATTATTGTTTTTGTTGTTGTTGCTGGAGGTTTTGTCTGTTTATTTGTTTTGTGTTTTTTGTTTGGTGAAATTTTTTGAGAAAGTCTTTCTGTATAACCCTGGCTATCCTGGAGTTCACTATGTAGACGAGGCTGGCCTCTAACTCACAGAGATCCACCTGACTCTGCCTCCTGAGTGCTGGAATTAAAGGCATGTGCCACCATGCCTGGCTGTAGGTTCTTATTTTGTTTCTCAATATATAATATTTGAAAAGCTAGTAAATAATTTAGTGGGTTTTTTTTAAACATTGAAGAAGGCTGTGCTAAAATCATATAATTATTGTATTATAGTAAAATGTTAAATTTAAAGATAATGCTTTGTGATTGTATCAAAGGGAGATTCACTGATACTCTTGAACCTGAGCATCAGATCACTTGGTGTTACCATCCAGTTGAATTCTAGGTTTCTTCCCTTTGTTCTTTTAGGTCCTTATGACTTTGGAGGTGTACTTACTAATAGTAACCGGGACATTATCAATGGAGATGCTATCCACAAACGAAATCAGTCTCACAAGGAAATGCACTGGTATGTATTCTAGTGTCTGTTTTCATTCTAGGGATTAAAATTCCCTTAAAATATTAAAGAGAAATGGGAACTTAATTTGCTACTACACAGGTTCCCTTAGACTACTTTTGATAGCACTTTTGTGATCTTGTGTGAAAGCTTGTTCTTTTTCTAGTATAGAGCAATCTTTTGAATTCCTCTAGTTGAAAGACAAAAGTCTACTTTTAATTAGCAGTGGGCTCGCCGGGCAGTGGTGGCGCATGCCTTTAATCCCAGCACTTGAGAGGCAGAGGCAGGCAGATTTCTGAGTTCGAAGCTAGCCTGCTTTACAGAGTGAGTTCCAGGACAGCCAGGGATACACAGAGAAACCCTATCTCAAAAAAAAAAAAAAAAAAAATTAGCAGTGGGCTTATCTAATAATACTTTGTATTAAATGTTAACTTTTCACACTGAAAAGCAGAGAAGGGAGATTAGGCCTGTGTATGTTTCAACTTATTCATGTTAAGGTTCCCAAGCCAAATGTGATACTGATACTCACCTTAGTTTTAAATTACTTATTTAGAAAATAAAAATTTTTTAAGAAATATTTATTTAGAAAATTATTTAGGAAATATAAAAGATATATAAAAAATTCATACACAGCATCATTAATCAACTGAGGCATGCAAATTAAAACCATGAGAAGTTATTACTTAGCATCTGTTAGGGTGGTTGTTGCAAAACACAAGTATTATTGAGGATGTGAGCAGAGAGCCCTTAAAAACTTTTGGGAGAATATAATTTGCTTGGTATAATTATTAAGCAAAATAGTACCAGTTTTCGTCCAAAAGTTAAAAATAAGGACCAGCCAGAGGGCTCAGCAGGTGACTGCACTTGCCACCAAGATTGATGTCCTGAGTTCAACCCCATACACCTACAGTGTAGAGAGAGAGCTAAATCTCCACAAAATGTTCTCTGACCTTCAAACTAGCAGGGGGTAGGGGGGATGGATGGATGGATGGATGGATGGATGGATGGATGGATGGATGGATGGATGGATGGATGGATGGATGGATGGGTAAGCAGGTTTAAAATACATCAAGTATAATGATATATATGGCATATGCCTGTGAAGTGAGGGCTTCCTACACATGAGAGGTAGGTAGGTAGTTGGGTGGGTGGATGGATGGATGGAAGCAGGTTTAAAATAAGCCAAGTAAATGGCATATGCCTGTGATCCTAGCAATTATAAGTACAAGACAGTCTGGGCTTCATAGCAAAGTCATTCATGTCTCCAAATGAGTGAACAGATGATTAAATTAGTACATAATTATATTTGAAATATATAACTGGGAGGCAGCTCAGCAGCTAAAGCCCTTGCCATACAAACAAGAGTATATGTGCTGACCTGAAATAGAGGAAAGGAGATTTCCTGTAGCAAGCTAGTTTACTGAACTACACATCAGAGCAAGACTAAAAGACTGTCTCAAAGAGTAAGGTGAGAAGTGACTTTCAAATATTCCCAATTTTCTTTTTTTTTTTTTTAATTTGGTTTTTAGAGACAGGGTTTCTCTGTGTAGCCCTGGCTATCCTGAAACTCACTCTGTAGACGAGGCTGGCCTCGAACTCAGAAATCCGCCTGCCTCTGCCTCCCAGGTGCTGGGATTAAAGGCGTGTGCCACCACCGCCCAGCGGATATTTCCAATATTAATTGCAGGCTTCCACTCATGCCCAACACACATACACACTCTGCAAAGAAGAAAAAGTAGACACGTACCCTGTTTCTTGGTCTGTATCTAGAGGGAATGAAGTAGTTATGTCACTTAGTACATTATCTCAACAAGGTATCTCTACCCTATCTTTATTACAACATTACTCACAAAAGCCAAGATTTAGAAATGACCTATCAGAAAAGTGACTGTTGGGCTTGAAAGATGACTCAGCAAGTAAGAGTTCTTGCTGCCCTTCTAGATCTGAGTTCAGTTCCTAGCACCTGTATTTAGCAGAGCACAACTACCTGTAACTCCATCTCAAGGGGATCTAACACCCTCTTCTGGAGTCATGAGAATTGCACTCACATGTACTCATACATACATACATACACAACATAAATGCATAAAGGTGACACATACCTTTAATTCCAGCACTCCAGAGACAGAGGCAGGTACATCTCTGTGAGTTCTAGGACAGCCTGGTCTGCATTGTGAGTTCTAGGACAGCCAGGGCTATGTAGAAAAACCCTGTCTTAAAAAGAACCAATAACAACAAAAACAAGCAAAAGAAAAGGAAGATTGGGGCTAAAGAGATACCTCAAGAATTAAGAGTACATACTGCTTTTAGAAAGGTCCAGTGCTGGGCAATTTACAGCCTCTTTAATGCCAGCTCAAGAGGAACCTAATAATGCCTTTGGCCTCTGTGGAAATTAGCACTTACATGTACAGACACACATACACATAATTTTTAAAAGTATTTTTAAAAAGGAAGATTACTTAGTGCAAAGAAAATTAAATATTGCCATTTATAGAAATGTGGATAAATATTGCATAGTTTCACTTACAATTAGAATTTTAAAATATCTAGCTCAGAGAAAAGGTCATTGTTAGAGAGTAGGGATTGCAGATAATTGGAAAGTGGGCATCAAAAGATAGAGGGGCTAGAGAATTGGCCCAGTGATCCAGACTGCACACTACTCTCCCAGAGGAAACCACTTTGGTTTCCAACGGCTGTCAGATGGCTCACAACTGCCTACCTCTCCAGAGGATCTGGCATCCTCTTCTGGCATCCATGGGCACCTGCACTCATGTGCACATAACGTAAGCTTATAACCAACAATTAAATCATAAAATGATAGAAACTTTTGACTATAACTTTGGCATCTATTCTTTTGAGCAATGGAACTTATAGAATGAATCTGTGAATGGGGGCAGATTTATTAGACTGGCTTACAGGCTGTGGTCCACCTAGTCCAACTGTGGTTGTCTGGCAATTGAAAGTCTAAAAATTGAGTAGTGATTCAGTCCACAGGGCTGGACGTCTCAGCTGGTCTTCAGTATACACCAGAATAGTAAAGAAATGGGCTCTAATGCCAGTGAAGGAATGGACTTGCTAACAAGAACAAGCAGGCAAAGAAAGAGAACTTCCTTCTTCTGTGTTCTTAAGTAGGCTCCCAGCAGGTGTAACACAGATTAAAGGTGTATCTTCCCACCTCAGAGGTGAGGTTAGAAGTGAGTCCTTCCACTCTAAGTTATTTAATTAAGAAAAGAATCCATCATAGGTGTGCCCAGCCATTTGGGTTTTAGTTCATTCCAGATGTATAGTCAAGAAATAGCCATCATGGTGTTTTTTTGTTTTTTTTTTTTTTTGAAATTTGCTAAAAACTACTTAGAGCCAAATATGGAGCAGATATTTCATTAATTTAGTGTGGTAATCATTATATAGATTATATATAATTTTCATATTTCAGTTAAAGCTAAGATACTGGTTTTGCTTTGTTATGTACATTTACATTAATACTGATACAGATGTGCACATTGTCTATTTTGATGTGATAAGAAAGAGTGTACATGCCAAAAACTGTAATCCACAGCAGAGGCTCTTGAGTACATGTTCCTAGACTTGGGCATTGCAGTCCATTGATCTGTGGCCCAGCTAATCTGCATATTTACCAGGTAGCCTAGATGATTTACATAAAAGTGTCCAAAGAGAATATAAAGAAGAGTGAAAAAAGATTTCCTTCTTTCTTGTGTTGAAGGTAGATCCTGGTTTTTCCTCTCAGTCCCATTCTCCCTGAAATAAGGCTCAGACTCAAAATATATTTACATATATCTTAGCCATACAGCTAGGCTCTTTTTGACAAGAATCATAATTAAGATAACCTGTTTATATTAACCTACATTCTGCCATGTGGCTGGTTATCTGTGCTCAGATGCCATGCATCTATCTTGTCTCTTCACATCTTCCAGGCCTCAACTCTAGCTCTATCCCAGAATCCTTTCTGCCTCTAGAATGGCCTACCTCTATTTTTTCCCTAAGCCATAGGCAATAGGCTTTTCAATTGACAGGTGATGCATCCGTATAATATACAAGATATTCTCTCTACATTCTTGAATGTAATATTGAAATGTAGCTTGAACTTTTTTTTTTTTTTTTTTTTTTTTTTTTTTTTGATGTTTAAGGATATAGAGAGCTGAGCTGGATCAACAGTCAGGAGCACTTGATATTTTGATATTTTTGTGGTGGTCCTGGGTATAGTTCCTAGCTCCCACATAGTGGTTCACAACCATCCTTAATTCCAGTTTCAAGGGATCTGATTGCCTCTTCTGATGTCTCAGGATACCAGGCATGCACATACATGTGTGCAGGCAAAATATTCATATATGTAAAATAAATAAATCTTTAAAAATTATTGTAAAACATCTTTAAAATATTTGATGCATTTTAAGAGCCACTGAAATATGGATATGATTAAATTAGTCTATCTTAATTTCAAACCACACTCTTGGAAAGAGCTTTTAAGTAATACAAAGCAGTTGTATGTCTGAAACCTGCTTCTGAAGTTTTCATGCCATAGGTTAGTCATGTTTACATAAAGGTCCTTTTTAGCTGAGGGGTTTATTCGTTTGTCTCACTGATTTGTCCATACTGCTCTTGAATTCCAGGACTCAAGTTGTTCCCCTCTTTGAGTCTCCTGCATGCTGGAGCTGTAGGTTACACACCGCTGCACCATTTATTTAGATACTCTCAAATAACAATTATCTTTGAACTTTTTTTCAGGTAGAACCAACATGTCCCAGTAAATATACATCTATCTCTGTGTGTGTTTGTTCCTTAATTTTTGTTTTCCTTGTAATGCTGTGTTGGGAAAACCAAAGTTTCGAATACTATTTCTGAGATTTGGCCATACAGTTACACAATTCCTCGATGTTTTTTCTGCAGCCTTCATCCTGGAGATCTCTATCCATTCACAAGGAAACCCCTGTTCATCATCGTGGACTCCTCCAACAGTGCTGCCTACAAGGTGAGTCCCTAGAGAGCTATTGTTCACTCCAGGGATTTAACAGTGACCCCAGGGTCCCTACTCTAACATATGCCCTTTTATTTTGCTTTGTTTTGCTTCTTTAATTTTACAGTTTGTATTTAGTGTTTCTTTTCTTTTGAGGTTGTGCATGCTAGTCAGGATCTGATGCTATGAATAGAAACAAGAAGAAACGCATGAATGGACTCTCAGTGGATATAATAAATCTTCCTGCAGGAAAAAAATTTTCAAGATTTCCAAGATCTCTGGTGGGAGGTTTATTTTTGTTATATAACCCAGACTGTTTTTCTTTACAGAGCTAGAGATAATATGGGTGGCTTATTTTCTAATTTTTAAACACTTTTCCTTTCTGCACACCTAATTTAATATACTCATGGTTTAAATGAAACTCCATGTCATGTTACATAGTAATGATCTAGAATATTAACAATTTTACGTATGCTTTGTTTTTCCACAATTGAGCCTGAATATGGTTTCACCTGGAAGTACTTTTGCAGTCTTTTGCTTTTGAAGCAAACCCTCAATGACTCCAAAAGCACCAGCAGCAAAACATTGTGAAGTCATCAGAAATCAAGCTGTAATGATTTATAGTAAAGCAAAACAGGCTTGAATTAGGGGAAAGGATGCTCACACTGGACTGGGTGCTTGTTTCTGCTCCTGACAGCTTCTTCTGCTATGGGTTTCAACATGAATGGAAAAGCAAGCATTACTCAGTTTATTCTAGCATGGCAGTGAAAGTGGCGGGGTAGCCAAGAATGGTGACCCACATGTATGTTTTTCGTTTTCTTCTCATGTTTACTTTCATTTTAAAAATAAAACCTGGCCAAGTGTGATGGTGCACACCTTTAGTACCAGTACACAGGAGGCAGTGGCCAGCAGATCTCTGCAAGTTCAAGGCCAGCCAAGTTCCAGAACAGCCAAGGCTGTTACACAGAAAATTAAAAATTTTCTTAAAAATTAAGAAAAAAATTTAAAAAAAGGACAGAAAACAGAAAAATCAATAAAATAATTCAAGAAAATGGCCACTAAGTTCAAAGTACAGCCAGATCAGAGCCCTGTCTTTTTTTCTTTGATATATTTACAGCTAGAAGAATGGGTGTATGTGTGCATATAGTGAGCATATGCACACACCATAGATATATACAATTGCCTTTTTCTCATGTTCAAAATGTCTTCTCACACCCTTGGGAACATAAGTGATTATTTTACTTGTGGCATATGTTATTTTATTGTGTGTATATTGAAAGCCAGAGGACCTCATACACTAGAGTGCTTTACCTAGCTACTCTTCAGCCACAGAAATCCATCTTTATAGATGGATTTCTACTTTCCTATGTTCTGAGTTGTCTCTCTTTCTTTTTGCCTTTTTATATGAAACTTCATTCAGAATATCATAATCCTCACTTTTCTGGTTGATTTAGAATGGAGGCAAGAAACGGGATGAGTGGATAGGACTTGTCCTAACTGAGATGGATCATTTAGTTGGATGGTAAACTCTATGTCAGGTCTTTAGGTCTTCCTTTATGCTTATAACATATTTATGAGATAAAACTCATTCTTCTAGAATTCCAAGTTCTAACTATCAGCATATGTATGCTTTCCTGGGTGTGTACACTGTGGCTTCTTACATACATGTATCTTTGTCCTCCCTTGCCTCACATTTAAGATTCTTAATCAATTCACGTTGAATGGTGAGGTGACAATACTGTATCTTTCTCCAAATGGAATCTTTATGCTTAAGATTAAATGTCCTTTGTAACTCTTTTTTTCTCATTCCAAATTCCTCTTTTATTCCACTCTTGAAAGAAAAGGGACTTTGCATGTTAGTATGAACTTCCTGGCAGAAGAAGGAAGTGACTGATATATCAATTTCTGTGTGACAGCTACAACCCATAGTTTGCCTAACATGTTCCCTAACATGGACGTGATATTTGACTTTCTCTGAGGTAATGTAGCCTTAACTGGAAAACTTAAAAAAAAAAAATCCCAATAACTTTAACAAATTCTTTTTAAAATGGGAAGAACTTCATAGGACCTTCAGTTACAGGAGGTTTGTGTTTGATTATACAAAACATCTAGAAAAACGACCAGCTTAGAACCTTTTGGGGGTATTGGGTGGGTAATAAATAACCTGGACTGAAGATTTATAGGAGAGCTAACCAGCAGAAACTAATTTAGGGGAACAGTGTATCTTGAACTCAATACCAGGACACATTACCCCACGGCCCTTTGGGTACTAATCGGAGAAAATATGCGTGTTGATTTTACTTCATTCTTAATTTAATGGTGTAGCCCTGTAGGATTCTTCTCTAATGTGGGTACATATAAATCCCTTGCCATCTCTGCCCTTTTCTAGGTGTGGCATTCAACACCTAAATTCAGGTTACTAGTTTGCCTTAAGCTAACCAAGGTCAGGCCTTCGCTTATTGTCCCAGTCTCTTCTAATGTTTTGTTTTATTTTGTTTTCCATATCCCCAACCATCTTTGGAGTGTCTCTGGGCTCCATCTTGTCATCTTATTTTGCAGCCATAGCTGACCCCCTTATGCTCATATTTAGTTTCATGACTTCATTTCTGTTTCCCTACTGGCTTCTTCCAAGTGTGATACCTCCAGGTCAGACCTCTGTCTCTACAACTCCATATATAATATTATATCTACCTACTCTGTATATCCAGTTGAAAATTCTTCAAGCACTTGTAAGCTAACAGAAACAAGCATACTAAAGACAATTCTAGATTACTTCTACCTCTAGACTCTCATCTTGGTTGGTGCCTATTTTGTTTTTTATACTTGTTCCAGCTGAAAGTCTGGCCTTTATTCTTGATGTTAGTCTCCTTCCCTCTTATATCATAAAACCTTATAAGATCTAATTAAATGTCCATAGTCTCATGGACTCCACTATCACGCCCCAGCCCATGCTACTGTTCCTGCACACCTGAGTTGTTGCAGTACCTTCCCAGCAAGGCTTACCTGCTCTTCCTTCTGTACTTCTCAACTTTTGCACATGTGCCTATGTGTGAGGATGTTCCTTCTCTGCTCAGACTCTCCCATGACTCCTGATCTCATTCAGAAGACAGGTCACATAGGCATATTTGACCTTTCTTGACAGTCTCTTCAGCTACACTGATTTCCTTCCTAATTTTTAATATTCCAGGCAATCTTCTGCTCTGGCCCTTTGCCTTCTCTTCTTTCTACCTTCAATGCACTTTCAAAGGTACCTCCTACTTTTCTTTTCAGGTATTTGAACAAATAAAATCACTTAAGTTCTCGCTAATTGCCATGTTTCAGATCACATGCCTTCTTCACCTTGTGACTATATTGTTTTTCATAACCATAATAGTTAATATTTGTATTATGACAACTGGTACTATATATTCTCCTAAATGTTTGATGTATTCATGCACATTTAATTCTCACACAGCTCATTGGTCACTTTTTTTTTAAGACTGAGTTTGAATGTAGAATCTCACATATTCTAGGCAAGCACTCTGCCACTGAGCTTCATCCCTGGCCCTCTTTTTCTCTCCTATTGGAGATTGAGGTGTCTCACTAAAGTTACTTAGGCTGGCTTTGAACTTACTTTCTAGCTCACACAAACCTTCCTAAATAACTACAGGACTGTACCTCAAGGCCCACTATTGCCACTTTTTTAAAAAAAAAAAAAAGAAGGATTCATTTTAAAAAGTAGTTGAAATAGTGAATATATTCTTTTTTTTAATGAACAAACAAAAACAAGAACAAACCCCTGTTGCCTCCCCCCTCCCCATGCCTGCCACCCCACCCTCTCCCACTTATCAGCCCTATCATTCCCCTACACTGGGGCATAGAACCTTCACAGGGCCAAGGGCCTCTCCTCCCATTGATGATCAACTTTGCAATCCTCTACTATACACATGCTGCCAGAACAATCAGTCCTACCATGTATAGTCCTTGGTTGGTGGTTGAATCCCTGGGAGCTCTGAGGGCATTGTTGTTTGTCCCAAGAGGCTGCAAACCCTTCAACTCCATTGGTTCTTTAACTCCTTCACTGGGGACCCACTATTGCCACTTTTATTATCCTCATTTGACTTATAAGAAAACCAGGGCACAGAAAGTTTAAGCAATTTATAAATATTTTATTTTTATGTTATGTATGAATATTTTGCCTATATGTATGTCTATACACCACCTGCAGATAGTGCCCATGGAGGCCAGAAGAGGGTGCCAGATTCCATGAAACCTGACTTAGAGTGTTGCAAGCCTCTGTGTAGGTGCTAGGAATTAAAACCAGGTCTTCTGCAAGGAAAGCTGGTTCTGTTGACCATTGAGCCATTTCTCCAGCCCGAGCTGAAGCATTTTTACCCAAGGTCACACACCCAACTAAGTGGTAGTATAGCTGGGTTTAAACAGTCTGATTATAAAACCTGTACTAGGGAGCTGGAGAAATGCTCAGCAGTTAAGAGCATTGACTGCTTTTCCAGAGGACACAGGTTCAATTCCCAGCACCCATATGGCAGCTCATAACTGTCTATAACTCTAGTTCCAGGGGTCTGACACCCTCACACAGACATATATACTTGTGGGCAAAACAGGAATGCAATTAAATTAAAATAAATAAAACATCTTAAAAACAAAAATAAAACTTTAGACCATTACATTTGGTCAGATTTTAAAAATAAATTAAGCCAGGCAGTGGTGGCATACACCTTTAATCCCAGCACTTGGGAGGCAGAGACAGGCAGATTTCTTAGTTTGAGGCCAGCCTGGTCTACAAAGTGAGTTCCAGGATAGCCAGGACTACACAGAGAAACCCTGTCTTGAAAGAAAAAATTAATTAATTAATAATGAAATAAAGCCTGTGCTATAAATGTAATTCTTTGAATTCCATGTCCTGTATCTGAACTCCTTGTTAACTTTGAGGGCTTTATATAACTTATTCATCTTTTTTACTGGAGTCCTGTCTGTATCTGCCACTTGCATCCCTGTCCACATGTCATCTTATCTTCTGGGAGACAGGTTTTTTCCTGTCTTGTTTACTATCCTATCTCTAGCACCTGAGACAGTGTCTGTTCCATCTCCTCAATGAGTGTTTACTGAAAATGGACCTTGTAAAAGGACACTGTTCTATTGATATAAGTTATTACTGGAATTGTTTTGTTTCATAGCTCAGTTTGATCTTGAACTTGAGATCCTCCAGTCTCAAGTAATCACCAGGCCTTGCAGTTTGATTCAGGTATTTTTTTTTTTTT
>JADRCC010560548.1:2823-16759 GCA_019843855.1 Hylomyscus alleni
CATTGCTGTGGTCATCTGTCTCCCAGTCCATATTGTCTGTCATTGCTGTGGTCATCTGCTTCCCTGTCCACGTGTGTTGACAAGGTCTGTCATTGCTGTGGTCATCTGCTTCCCTGTCCATGTGTGTTGACATGGTCTGTCATTGCTGTGGTCATCTGCTTCCCTGTCCACGTGTGTTGACATGGTCTGTCATGGCTGTGGTCATCTGTCTCCCTGTCCACATGTGTTGACATGGTCTGTCATGGCTGTGGTCATCTGTATCCTTGTCCGCGTGCATCTCTGTGTTTGTCTTGCCTGCCATGATACTACAAGTTCATCAGCAATCCCATCTCGCCTTTCTTTTTGCCAGTCGGCACACTCACTGCTTTTCTTCTTCAACAGGTGTTGCAGACACAACTAGACACACTGCGCCAGGGTCAGGAACACATTGGCAGTAGCTGCAGCTTTGCAGAGCAGGCACTGAGACTGGGCTCTGCCCCTGAGGTTTTGCTAGTAAGAAAGCACATGCGAGAGAGGCTGGCTGCTCTGGCAGCTCAGGCCTTCCCAGAAAGGCCACATGAGAATGCACAGCTGGAACTGGTCCTTGAAGTAGATGGGTTGCGGAGATCGGTGCTCAATCTGGGTGCACTGCTCACCACCAGTGCTACAGCACACGAGACAGTGGCCACAGGTGAGGGCCTGCGCCAGGCACTGGTTGGCCAGCCTGCTTCACTCACTGTCACCACCAAAGACAAAGATGGGCGGCTGGTGCGCACAGGCAGTGCAGAGCTGTGTGCAGAGATCACTGGCCCCGATGGCGTGCGCCTTGCAGTACCCGTGGTGGACCACAAAAATGGCACATATGAGCTAGTGTACACTGCACGTACAGAAGGTGACCTGCTCCTCTCAGTGCTACTCTATGGACAGCCAGTGCGTGGCAGCCCTTTCCGTGTGCGTGCCCTGAGACCCGGAGACCTGCCACCTTCCCCAGATGATGTGAAGCGTCGGGTCAAGTCTCCTGGTGGTCCTGGCAGTCACGTGCGCCAGAAGGCAGTGCGTAGGCCAAGCTCCATGTACAGCACTGGTGGCAAACGGAAGGACAATCCAATTGAGGATGAACTCGTCTTTCGTGTTGGTAGGAGGGCCAAGCTCAGAGCCAAATAAAGGCTAAGGGCAGAGTTAAATGAAGGTTGAAGGGAGGGCTGGTGGGGGCCCAGGGAAGGGTGAGGGGGGGCTGGCTCAGGCAGGAGCCTTGGGGAGGAGGGGAGTGAGGCTCAAACTGATCTCAGCATTCACTCATGTTTCCCATCTCATCCTTACCCACAGGCAGTCGTGGAAGGGAGAAGGGTGAATTCACCAATTTACAAGGTGTGTCCGCTGCTAGCAGTGGCCGCATAGTGGTGGCAGACAGCAACAACCAATGTATTCAGGTAAGCCTGTTTACCTAGCTCCTTCAATACCAGAGAGGACTCACACTCTATGGCCTTCCAGGTTACCTGCTGGAAGATGAAACCCACAGTCAGTACCGTCTTTAAAGAGCAGTGAATCAAAGCACCTCTTACCCACCCAGGCCAAAATAGTGCCCTGGACCCTCAATCCGGGCCAGGGTTCATGTGGCCTTTCCCTCTAGCCATGCTAAGACTGTGTAAGCTCCTAGGTCAGTGACTCCTTTCTTCCTGTCTGTCTGCTCTTGAGCTTTCTGCTTGCTGGTCTACTTTGTCTTAGTGTTCAGGCTGCAGATCTGCCCTTCTCAGCTGTCTTCCAGCATACCAGCCTGGCTCCAGAGTATGTTATCTTCCTAGAGAGTGAAGCCATCTAGTTGGCTAGAGTGCCTTTCATCAGTGAGAGGGTAGCACACAACCTCAAGTGGTTTGGGACCTGTCTTTCTTTTCCTTGTACCTCTCAAAGCTTATTTAGGCAGCAGTCATACTCAGTGTTCATGGTCTCTGATGTACTGCAAGCTCCTTGCTACAACCAGGAAACATGGCTTCCCTTCTTACATCCCATGCAGACAGCACTGATCTTAGTGAGTGTGGTAGATAGTGTAGTGATTGAGTACCTAGGCCCTGAAACCAGATACCTCAGCTTGAATCCTGGCTCTCCCTGTACTAGCACGTCATGTGACCTCTTGGCACCGTAGTTAACTAATGTGTAAAATTAGGAAACACATTTCTCAGGATTGTTGAGAGTATTAAATGTACTACACCCAACACCTAGCTGTTGTTAAATATATCATTATCTGGGTATGGACTGTAAACAAAGTCAAAGAGGTGGGAAAATGCTGGAGCGGGAAGTTCCCATCCCATCCCGGTTCCAAGAAGCTTGTTATTCGGAACTTGAGGTGGCCGAGGTCAGATTGCAAATTGTTTTGGAAATGAATTTTGATTTTGCCCTGTGAGATTAGCTACTCTGCACCTCAGTTCTTTGAAATGTATTATTGGGCGGCTGAACCTTAACCCTGAAGACCCTTATTTTCAAACAGCTTTAAATTTCTTGGCCCTGCCTGAGTAGCCTTATTGTGGACCCAGCTCTGCCTTTCTTGTCACTCTGCAACTTCCTGAACCCACTCCACCTAACAGAAACGCTTGCAGCCAGATTATTAGGACTGCTGATTTTCTGTTTTTTTCTTCAGGTAGAGGAACAGAGAAACCCAGGAAGGGATTTGGGGCCAGTCTAGATGATGAAGGGAAACTTGGGAGCTCTAGGGTAATGCTGGGATTCTACTCAGGATCACCTTTAAGCTAGAAATGCTTTCTAGCACAAAGGTTGAGATTTGTGGACATCTGCCATGTTGTGTAAACACTTGGGCACTTACCACACATGCAGAAACACTGGTGCTGCTTGACGGTCTAGTGAAGGGCTGTGAGAGAGGCCTGGCATAGTCCTCTCTTCCAAACACCTGCTATTCTGTAACAGTCCTTCTCAAAGATCCATTCCCAAGTCCACCGTGACATCATGGCTGCTGGAAGCTTCTTCTTGGACTCCAAAGCCAAGCCTATCTTACTCTGGGCTTCTCGGGACTGATGAGATATAACACTCCCCTACACCTATTTTGCTCCTGAGGCTGGAGCTTGTGAGTTTGTTCAATCAAGCAGGGTGGAACCCTGCTAACAGAGCACGCACACACACACACACACACACACACAACAGCAAGAAAACACTTTGAGATTTTGAATGAATAACTTAATGTGTAAATATTTGGCACTGAATCATTGTCTTAGTCCACAGATGTTGATGAGCTCTTTCTAGGGGCATCCCTTAGGCTGTGTGCTGATCATGTTCTCCTCTGACCTCCCCATCAGCACACAGCAGTGTAGTAGTTTTCACACTGCCTTCTCTGGGTTGGCTTGTTGGTTTTGTCTGTTGTTTCTTTTCGTTGGTATTTCCATTGAGATCTCTAAAGTCAGAGATCTACTTAATGTTGCCCAGGTCTAGGAGACAGATGTAGAGGCCAAACTGAGGAGTCCTAGTGCTGTAAAGGAAACAGTGTGACAGCTTTTACTGAGTGCCAAATGTCATGGTAAAGAGGGATAGGGTGGCAAGTGGAGGGACTTGGTGGGCTACATGCGTGGTATTCCCATGAAGAAGCAGGCCCCTTTTAAGTTGATGAGTTCACTTTTATCCCTATTGCGTTTGGAGTCTGCTGTGTGGCTTCCTAATGGAGCTGTCCATCAGGTTCAGGCCTGAGACTGAATTGGGAGTTCTTTTGTTGATTGAATGCTTAGTGGATGCCAGAACTACACACAACTGAAAATGCAGCAGCAGACAAAACAGACACAGCACCAGCTCCAAACAGGGCTTGTATCCTTAGAAGGAACAGGTCACAGATACAGCTACAAAATGACAGTTGTGCCTAAGGTAGGGCCCTAACTTTACATGTATGTATTGATTTGAGCAAAGTAGAAACTCTGAAAAAGTGACCTGGAAATTTAGAATTCTAAAGATAAACAGGAGCTGGCCAGTTCTAATAGGGGATGTGAGAAAGGATGGGACGAGTGAGGCTTCCCAAACCCCACTGTGAGTCCGAATCGAAGCTGCCAGCAGGAGGAGGGTCGTGGACCAACTCACCGGTGACGTGCCTGTCCCTTTTAGTTCCATCACCTCCTGTCTTCACCCTCTGGTACTTCCTTTCTCCTGCTGACAGTTCTGAGACTTTGCAAAGGACCAGTGCAGACCCCAAGCGCTATACTGGCTGACCAGGTGAAGGCTTGCTACAGGGTCCGTGTCAGAACTGATATGCTGTGGTGGGACAGGTCTGGGAGACCTATCCCTGGGTGGCCCAGCCCGTGAAGGAGAGAGCAGGGCTGAACTGAACATCAAGTCCAAGGCTCAGAAACTTGAGCTCTCTGTGGTAGCTTCTTGGCTCTGATCCATCCATCTTGTGTCCCCAGAGGCTATAACAAAGTGGAGTATATGAGAATTCTGCAATGGGTAATGGAGCTATTAAATTAGAAGCTGTACTAGGAAGAGGAAAAGATTAAAAGAAGAGACACTTTAGGATAAAGAGATCTTAGCATCTTGTGAGGCTAAGATGGAGGAGTAGGAGAAAGGGAGATTGAAGAATTCATTCTAGGGGACTGGAGAGTTGGCTCAGCAGTTAAGTGTACTGGCTGCTGTTCCAGAGGACCAGGGTTCAATTCCCAGCAACCACATGGCAGTTCACAATTCTCTATTACTCCAATTTCAGGGGACCCAGCGCCCTCTTCTGGCCTCCATGGATACTTGCACTGGTGGTTTATAGAGATGCAGGAAGGCAAAGCACATACACATAAAATAAAAACCTTAAAAAGGATTTATTCTGTCCAGAAGAAAGGCTGCCCTGTCAGCCTATAACCCAAGTAGAACAGTCCTTGTTGACGCTCCTTGCCTACTCCTCTCCAGTTGGCTGCGGAGCTCTGTTGGGTCTTTCTCCTGTATTTCTCTTGAATCCATCTGCTTCCCTCTAGATTGTTTCCTTGGTCCAAACCTTCATCGTTTGTCATCTAGATTCCTGCTTCAGCTTCTAACCGGTTGGCTAGCTTCCAGTCCTGATTCTTCCAGTTAGACTATTTCTGTAAAAGCAGATCTGATCTTGTTGCCTTTCTGGCCATACATTGTCAGTGGCTCTTAGTAATAGCCAGGGCAGGTGTAATCCTGGTGACTACTCCAGCCACACCAGGGAGGTCCTCAGACGGGGATCACACTAGTTAGCTTCTGTACCTTTCACATACTGTCGTGGATGGTTTGTCAATTGATAACTTTATTGGCTGTTGGCTCACATATCTCCTTTTCTTGATGCCTTTTCCCACCATACCCTTGGTCCCTTCTGTGTTTTCATGCCTCCTTTACACCTCTACTGCATGTCCTTAAGGTAGCTCTCACAAGATTCCTCTGTACCCCTGGCATGGTGTCAGCACATACTTGTTCACTAAACGGGATCTGGATAGGACCAGGCACCCTTTCCTTTACACCCACAGTGTTCCCCTCCTCCCTGTGCCCTTCCTCGCTCCTCTACTCCAGGTTTTCTCCAATGAGGGCCAGTTCAAGTTCCGATTTGGGGTCCGTGGGCGCTCACCTGGGCAACTACAGCGTCCTACAGGTGTGGCAGTGGACACCAATGGAGACATTATTGTGGCAGACTATGACAACCGTTGGGTCAGCATCTTCTCTCCTGAGGGCAAGTTCAAGGTGAGAAGTTTGCTGTGGCTATACTCTAAATCCCCGGTGACGTGGTCAGATGGCCATGCTACTAAGGCAGGCCCTGAAGTGGTCTATCACCAGCTTAAGATTCTGCTTTGATCCCAGGGCAAGACTTTACTCCTACTATACTAGTCAGGATAAAGTCCCTGATGGTGTGCCTCTTGTACAGACCAAGATTGGAGCTGGCCGCCTCATGGGACCCAAGGGAGTGGCTGTGGACCGGAATGGGCATATCATTGTGGTGGATAATAAATCTTGCTGTGTCTTCACCTTCCAGCCCAACGGCAAGCTTGTTGGGCGTTTTGGAGGCCGTGGGGCCACTGACCGCCACTTTGCAGGTATAAGAAAACAACCCCAAGATCCAGAACTAAGAAGCTCCAGGTCCATAGAGTCCCCAGATCCCTTCCATATCTTGACCCTGACTCCCCTTTCCTACTACCTAGTTCCATCTTCCACCCCTCACCTGACAAGTGCCTCAGCTCCAGGCCTTAAACCCCACCCCCCACCTTCTGTTCTTAGGGCCCCACTTTGTGGCTGTGAACAACAAGAATGAGATTGTAGTAACGGATTTCCATAACCATTCAGTGAAGGTCAGTGTCCTCCCCGCTCTATGACTTGTCTCAGTCACCCTCCCCTTCAAAAAATTCCTTTCTCCCTTCCCTCCTCTTTCAAGCCCCCTTAAAATCCTTCATTGAACCAATAAATGTTTATGGCATGGCTACTTTGTCCTAGGCACTATGCTGGAAGCTGGGGATTCAGTGTAAGCAAAACAAACACATACCCTGTCTTCTTGGTTTAAGTAGGTCAAGGTAGAGGAGACAATCGGGAAATTACCATCTGAAATGATAGATTCTGGGATAGGTACAGGGAACTTTGGAAGGGTTGAGCAGAAGGCATTGATATAAGGGAAGACCTAAAGCACCAGTAGAATTAACCAAAAAATAGAGAAAGAGGAAGTTTGAGGCAAAGGACACAGAAGACGTTAAGTGTGGTAATACATACCAGTAGTCCCAGCACTTGGAGGTGGAGGCAAAATGATCGCAGTTCAGGGTCACCTTTGTCTACATGAAGAATTCAAGGACTACCTGAGATATGTGCTACCATATATTAAAGAGAAAAAAAAAAAAAAAGAGGGACACAGGAAAAGACCTAAATGGAAGTTAGCATCATTTACGGTGCTCTGGAAACCATGGCTCTTCAGACTAGGTACACTGATGCCAGGTGAGGTTATCTGTGTGCCCTGTGAAGGGGCTGGCTCCCTTTTTAAGAGCTGTGGGGAGTGTCTTAGAAAGGTTACTCTGATTGGGGCAGTACTAGAGACAGTGGTCAAGATGAGAAGTGAGAGCACCCAGACCTTGAGACAGGTATTGCAGTATGTATATGAAAAACAGACTTGAGACACAACCAGGGATGTGTGTGTTTGTGCCAAGCTGAGCAGGTGGCATGGAGATGGTCTGTCCCAGCAGGGTGATAGCACTATTGAAGTAGAGAAATGGAAAGTACCACTCCCTCCCACCCCCAAGGAAGGATCAGCTGGGTAGTGGGATACAGTGTGTGATCCCTGGGAAGAATTTCTGGGCTAAGCTGCAGATCTGAGTATTCTCCCTGGAGCCTTGCCCTCTGCCTGAGGTCAGGTCCCCAGTCCCTAGCCCCTTCCCCCACCAGGTGTACAGTGCTGATGGAGAGTTCCTCTTCAAATTTGGCTCACATGGCGAGGGCAATGGGCAGTTCAATGCCCCCACGGGAGTAGCTGTGGATTCCAATGGGAACATCATCGTGGCCGACTGGGGCAATAGCCGCATACAGGTGAGTTAGGCCCAGGGGTGGCTTGAGAATGAGGCTTTCTCTGTGCCTCTGTCTTGCCCCACAAAGACTTTTCTCTGCCTGACTTTACTTCTGCTTCCATTCTCCACGTCTTCCCCAGGTATTCGACAGCTCTGGTTCCTTCCTGTCCTATATCAACACGTCTGCAGAGCCACTATATGGCCCACAGGGCTTGGCATTGACGTCGGATGGCCACGTGGTAGTGGCTGATGCTGGCAACCACTGTTTTAAGGCCTATCGATACCTCCAGTAGCTGCACAAGGGCCCTGCTTGGCTCATGGAGGGACGGACATAGGGGTGATTAGACAAGAGGGTCTGGCAAAGAGGTGGGCCAGACCCAGCAGCACTGAATGTGGGCTGTGGGCATAGGTGTGCCCACTGCCCTTCCCTTCCTCCCCAACCCCACGGTTGCACTTTATTTATTCGGTTCTTGCTTTGGTGACTGGGTGGGCCTGGACTGGTCCCAAGGATGTGTGCAGAGCTTCACCCTAACCCCTTTACACACCCTCCCTTACACCCTCAGTCTGCTTTCTGACCCCTCAGCCTGGGGCCAGAACAGCCTCTTACTTCAGAAGTCCCTCTGGTTGTCTCCCTACCACCCCATACACACTGACAGAGCCAGCAATATCCCACCCTATATTCAATAAATGTGTTCGGCCAAGGTGTTTTTGCTAGGTTCTTGTGGGGTGGGTATATGAAGGGTTGGAATATTGGTATCTACTATGGACTAAAAGTAGTCAAGAAGACAGGCAGATGACACAGTATCAGCAACAAGTGGTGACATTTTTACAGAATGTTTTTAATGTTTTTTGTCTTGTTTTAAATATTCATTTTAATTTTATTAATATGGGTATTGTGTTTGCATATCTGTCTGTTCACTGCCTGTATGCAGTGCCTGTGAAGAGTGTTAGAGCCCTTGGATCTGGAGTTAGGGATGGTTGTTAGCCATCATGTGGGTGCTGGGAACCAGGTCCAGTCCTCTTCAAGAACAAAGGGGGCTCTTAACTGTTGAGCCATCTCTCCAGCTCTTAAAGAATATTTTTATTTATTATTTGACAATGTCACACATGTATAAAATATATCTTAGTCATATCTACCTCCTACTCCCCCTGCAGCCCCTCAACATGGCCTCCTGCCCTCATGATCTCTTCTTTTTTAACCCACGGAGTCCAATTCCAGGTTTGCTTAAAAACAACAACAATAACAAAAACCAGAAACAAACAAAAACCACTTCAGACTACGAGAACAAAGAAGAGTGAATCTCTGGGACCCCAGCCACTTGCCAATTCCTCATCCCCAGGCCTTGTATCTCTTGCCTGTGCTGTAGAAATAGATCCCTCCACCCTCCCTTCATGGGGCTACAAACTAGGAATAGATGACTCTTATCCAGTACATAGCCATGGCTACAAGGAGAACAGTTTTAGATATGAAAGCATTCCCTAAGGCTTGTCCAAGTGGAGGTTGGATGTAAGAAACTCCATGGTCACTCGTAGAGGTCATTCCAAAAACCTGGCCCCCTAACTCTTTCCATTGCTGCCCATTTCCCACAGTGGAATGGAGGTTTTCACATTGCATTCCAGATCTCTAGTCTTTCAGGGTAGGACTGCTAATCCCAGAGATAATTAAAACAGTATTCAGTGAACTGGGAGGTAGGGACTACAATTTCTCTTTCTCTACTAGAGACTGCAGCTCAGAGAAGTAGGTCACATTGTTGACTGAGGAGCAGAGTTGGATCTATAGCTGTCATTCTCTAACAGGAAATTACAGCGTCTTTCATTCTGAGCTCCTTGCACCTAGCATGATGATTGGCAGAGGAGGTAGACAAGATTTGAGGAATAGTGGATCTGAGGAGGCTGGTCATGAAAGGCTATGAAAGAGAGAAGATATTGTCTGGTAGACTTCCTGGGCATTGGATTGGAGGCACTATGAACATCACAAAGTCTTTGCAGAGGTCAAGGATGTACTACTTGGACCACATGGAAGCCTTGGTTATACTGACCACTCTGGTCCTCTCCATCCCCATTGGTTGAGACCTGGGAGGCAGGTGGAGGGACACATTTCCTGAATCTGTAGGGCAGCATTCTCTCCTGGCTCTAATGATGAGCAGTGCTGCCTCAGTCCATGTACTGACCTAAAGAGGCAGTGGGCTCAGTGTCTGCAGAGTCTGTTCCTCCCCTCCATTCCGAGCAAACCACCAGCTGCAGTACAGAGTGGAAGCTCCAAGTTCCTATTACTCGGTCTCTTTTTGAATGTCTAAAAGCAAAAGGGGGAAGTAAAATGATAGTAAAGGTGGCCTTCCTTGGATGGGAAATCCTAAATGCTTCCTGTGCCAGCCAGAGAGCAGGACCCACCCTAGAGCTGGTTTCTAGATTAGGCAGTCTTCCTAAACCATGCAAGAGGTGTCTCGAAGAGAAGCCACTTAGTTCTTCCTAGACCCATCCACCCTGGGTATTTCCTACCTAGTTCTGATCTGAGGTTCAAATAGGTATAAATGATTCTAGGATTGTGACGCTCATGTTGTGATTCAATTGGTATGTTTCAAATGATCTTCACATACATGGACCATCACTGCAAAACCTTCATCAGGACAGATCAGGAAGTTCTTTTTGTAGTCCTGCATGAACTCAAATCCTGCTTGCTCAGGGATCCTCCACGGCACTGGTTCTCAACCTTCCCAACACTGCAACCCTTTAATACAGTTCCCCATTTGTGGTGACCTCCCCAACGAAAAATTTTTTCATCGCCACTTCATAGCTGTAATTTCCCTGCTGTTATGAATCATAATGTAAATGTCTGATATGTGACCTCCCTAAGGGGTTGAGACTCATATGGTGAGACCACTGCTCTATGGCCATATATGTTACTGGACACTTGCTACTTGAAACAATTGGTCAGAAAGAGCAGTGGCCCCTGGGAAAACAAGGCAGAAACGGTCCTGTCCTTTCGGAGGTTACAACAGTGGGAAAGGAGACAGGTTGTGACAAAGGACTAAATGTGTAATGACAACTTGAGTTCAACTATGAAGAAGAAAAATAGAGTACAAGGACAGAAATAGTGTTAAATAGGGGAGACAGGGAAAGCCCCTTAATCAGCCTGCTGAAGAAGTAGGGTGGCTAAGAGAGTAGCCATTGTAAGTAAAGGAGTCAGAGACAGCCAAAGAGGAGGCCAGAGTGGCTTCAGAAAGAAGGTGGCTGGAGAGAGGGAATGAAGCAGGTTGAAGAGTGAGAACTGAGCTGGATTTAATTAAGGCCAAATTTGGGTCCAACTATAACAGCAAACCACTGAAAAATGCAAGCAGTGGAGCTGGGTGAGATGAACTGGTAACTAGAGAGTGAAGTGGGAGGAGACAAGAAAGGGATTGACAGCTCTAAGCTCCTCTGAAAGACTGGGTACTTTCAAATCATCTGTTGCCTTCCAGTTCTAGGGATATAGCCTATGGAAAAATTGGATAAATACAATAGAGTGTATGCTCCAAACGCTTAGCATAGCTTTTCAATACAAAACAAATTCCAGAGAAACCTACGTGTCCCGTTAGCGTGGAATAGTTCCATAAACTTTTTGCTGATATGTATTTTTAAATACACTATTTGCACCTCTAAAACACAACAACAAAAAAACAAACCAAACAAAAAACCCTGGTCATGGTGGCACATACTTTAATTTCAGCACTCAGCAGGCAAGAGGCAGAAGGATCTCTGAGTTCTAGGCCAGCATGGTCTACATAGGGAGTTCCAGGACATAGACTCTGTCCCAAAAAGATAATAACAATGTATAGTCTCATCTTTACAATCCTGAGTTCTCAGCATGTGTCAGGCTGAGGTGGGCAGATTGCTGTATGTTTCAGGCCAGTCTAGGCTACACCATGTGTCTCAGGGTTTCTATTCCTGCGCAAAACATCATGACCAAGAAGAAGCAAGTTGGGGAGGAAAGGGTTTATTCAGCTTACACTTCCACATTGCTGTTCATCACCAAAGGAAATCAAGACAGGAACTCACACAGGGCAGGAATGTGGAGGCAGGAGGTGATGCAGAGGCCATGGAAGAATGCTGCTTACTAGTATGCTTGTGCTTGCTCTCTTATAGAACCCAAGACTCCCAGCCCAGGGATGGCACCACCCACAATGGGCTAGGCCCTCCCCCCCTTGATCACTAATTGAGAAAATGCCTTACAGCTGGATCTCATGGAGGCATTTCCTCAAGGGAGGCTCCTTTCTCTGTGATAACTCCAGCTTGTGTCAAGTTGACTCACAAAACCAGCCAGTACACCATGAGTAACAGGCCATACATCTAGACTCTGTCTTTTTTTTTTTTTTTTTTAAGATTTATTTAAGGGCTGGTGAGATGGCTCAGTGGGTAAGAGCACTTACTGCTCTTCTGAAGATCCTGAGTTCGGATCCCAGCAACCACATGGTGGCTCACAACCACCTGTAATGAGATCTGACGCCCTTTTTTGGTGCCTCTGAAGACAGCTACAGTGCCAGAGGGAGGAGGGAGGGGGGGCGGGGCCAGAGCAAGCGGGGCCAGAGCTCACAGCCATCTGTACAGCTACAGTGTATTCATACACATAAAGATAAATACAAAAATAAGTAAACTTAAAAAAAAAGAAAATGTCTTCACTAGGTGGTGGTGGCTCACGCCTTTAATCCCAGCACTTGGGAGGCAGAGGCAGGCAGATTTCTAAGTTTGAGGACAACCAGGGCTACACAGAGAAACCCTGTCTTGAAAAAAAAAAAGATTTATTTATTTTATGTGAGTACACTGTAGCTGTCTTCAGACACACCAGAAGAAGGCATCAGATCTCATTACAGATGGCCATGAACCACCATGTGGTTGCTGGGAATTGAACTCAGGACCTCTAGAAGAGCAGTCAGTGCTCTTAACCATTCAGCCACCTCTCCAGCCCTCTAGAGCCTGTCTTAAAACAACAAAAATGTTGATGTGTGAAGTATGCTGTAGAAGAAACACTTCCATCATTAGGATCCTTGTTTTTAGAGAGGATATTGTAAGAATAGGAAAAGAGCCAGATGTGGTGGCACATGACTTTAACCCTTGCATTTGGGAGGCAAAGGCAGGTGGATCTCTATGAGTTTGAGAGTCTAGTTCACATAGCAAGTTCCAGGCCAACCTACCTCAAAAAGGAGGAGGGGGTGTATGACAAAGCTATATGTAAGTCTTTTAAGCAAGAAGAGGCAACCTTGGGCATCCTTTTGGAGGTCACCATGGCAATAAGAACTGGTGTATAGGGTAGGCTGATTACAGAGGAGCTGGAGAAGTGGGAAAGCTATCTCAGTGGGCAGATGAGAAAACATAGTGCTTGCACTATTAAAGGGCCAGAAATATACAAGTTTCATGTATAATTACAAAGCAGAACTCACAGGATTTAATATTTATGTAACAGCATTTTAGGCATTGTTCCATGTGCTGAAGATACAGTGGTAGGGGAAAAAAACAAACAAACAGATGAAACCCTTATCCTGGGGCTGGGTTTGTATAGCTCAATGGTATAATGCTTGCTTAGTGTGTGCCAGACTCCATATTCAATTCTTCAGTTTAAAAAAATATTCTCTGCAAAATCAGATAGTATGGTGACTAGTAGATTTTGCAGCTCCTTCATTTCTGCCTAATGAGAACTGATTGTCACAGACTTTGAGACCAGGTTTCTAAAAGCCAGCCATTATTAAACTGTAGCCAGGTACCATGACTCCCTATACAGACTAGGCTGGCCTCAAACGTACAAATATGCTCCTATGACTGCTTCTCAAGTGCTGGAATTAAAGTCGTGTGCCAGATATGCCCTTAGTACATACCTTTACTCTCTCTGGCTAGAATACAGACACAGCTGGTTGTGGTGTGTGAAGAGGCAGTTTCACCAGCACAGTTTTATAGAGACAGGTTGCAGGTGAAGACAGAATGAGCCAGAGAATGAGAAGGACCTAGAAGACTAGAACAGATTGCTAAAGTTAGTTTGAGGTCAAGCAGAGCAATTCAGTCAGAAGCTGAGAGAAGCCAGTTTGGATTAGTCAGCATGGGCCAGAGCAACTGAGTTGAACCAGCCAGCCAAAGGTGAGCTAATTCAGCAGTAAGCCTCCAGGACAACAATAAAAGTTACTTTTACAAACTGTGATAGAATTTATACCACAGAAGTCAGCAAATGTTGCAAATCAGGGTTTTCTCCCCCTAGAGAACAGATGTTAAATATTTACCAGTATGCCCCTTCATAAACTTAGGACCACAGCCTGGGATCAGGAAGCCATAGTTTAAACCAGGAATCTATCGATTGCTAACAATGTGATTTGGCTAAGGTACCTAATGTTGATTTCCTTAATTATAAAAAAAGACAAACAGTTCTACCTCATCTATTTGTACAGCTAAAACAAAACACCGGAGGTGGATGATTTTAAAAGAAAAGAAATGTGTTTCTTACAGGTTTGGAGGATGCAAAGTCCAAGATCAAG
>JADRCC010560551.1:0-10420 GCA_019843855.1 Hylomyscus alleni
CAATACCCACAACAAACTTCTGATTTCTTCTCCTTCTTGCCTCCCTCCCACCCACTCTATGTATATCTTATTGGCTCTGTTTCTTTCTAGAACCCTGATCAATGCGGCCCTCACAGTTATTAAGAGCATATGTTTGAGTTGTGTATTCTACTTCATTTTCAATCCAAGACCCTAAGAAATGGCAGCTTCAACATACTTCCAGGCTAGCAGAGTTTTCTTCTATTCCTGTATTTTGTTTTATTATTATTATTATTATTATTATTATTATTATTATTATTATTGTTTTTGTTTTTTAACTCTTGCTAGATTGGCTTCTGTATACTGATTGGTAATGGATCCAACTCCTACCACTGTCCCTAGGACCAGGCTTAGGATGCCCCAAGGGACATTTTGCAGAGGCTCACTCTGCTCATCTCTGTCTTCTCTTCTGGCAACAAAACTCCCCCATTTGGTGGCTTCATAATCAGCTATACATTTAAGTTATTTTATTTTCTTTAGCATTTCTCTACAAATTAATCTAAAAAATAACTGTTGTTTTAACTGAACGGCACATAGCAATGTTCCCTGACATAAAATTCTAACAAACATTACTTGATTTTCTTCAGGCACAAAAAAAAAAAAATATTTAGAGCATCAACTTTTGTTGCAGATTTTAAAAAATAAATATTTGCCTATGATTTAGCTATTTAATATTTTAATTGTCTGTTATATACCTTCAATTTTCTACAAAATCTTCCATGCTTTGATATATGCTGTTTGTTTTATTTTTCATAGTGACTGAGGTACTGTTTTTTTTAACACATTAATAATTAATTTAGGTAGATTCATGTCCAAACCAATAAAGTGTAAATGATATAATCAAGAAATAAGATATACTTGTAATCCCAGCCAATGAAAGGAAACAATGAAAGATAAGTTGAGACATACAAAATGTATATATAATAAATTCTTTCCTATTTGCTTTGAGTAATTCAAAACTTGTAATCAAATTACTCAATTAGAAATATTTTAAAACAATGTTTCTTTCTTGCTTTATTTTTTTAAGGAAAAATAAATGTGAAGTGAATAAAGGTGCCCAATGAGAGCTAAGTTACTAATATTGTATAATAGATCACTAGATTTAGAACATCTAACTGGAAAAGCTGGAAATGAGAAGTTTAGAGTTCAAGGAGGTCTGCAATGTAACAAGCTTAATCAAAGGAAAAGATGTGAAATGTTCACAAAGAGCGTCTGCAAAGCCATCACACAGAAAGACTCTGTGAGTGTTGAGAAAGAATGGCAACTTTTTCCTATTAAGGAAAAATAAAAATAGGTCACGTCATTGACCTTGGCCATCCTCTGGCATAGTCATGTCACCATCTTAACACCGAGCAGAACATAAATGGCCGAAGGCTCTCAACATGTGAGAATAATTTCTGAAAAGGGGGTAGGAAATCAATTCATACTAATTTTAACTCCCTCTTGTTTCTGCAAAGCCTCATCTTGATTCCTTGGTGAACTTTAACACTCTTAGTCTCCTTGACACAGTTCAGTTTTCCTACAGTTCCTTTTAGACTACAAAGGAGATCACTGGACCATAGATAGAGCAACAGATAAACATGACCTGTCTTGTGCTAAAAACGAACAATGTCACACTGAGCTGAAAGAAAAGAATTATACAGGGTAAATACAGTCCACATCATGAGAGCGGATCACAGGCAGACATACTCTAAGACTTGCCTTTCAGAGCGGCACAGCAGCAGCTTCTTACACTCATCATCAAAAATACCATGAGAAAACTGCTCTAATATAAAAGTCAATCTCCTTCCAGCAGCACTGTCCACCGCTATAAAACATCTCACACATTGTGTGACCAATCAATTACAGAAAAAAAAATCCATTGTATGAAAAAAAAAAATCTTTGTCCATGTTTGGCTAAGCAGTACTGAGATGAGAGAAGTATATGTTACTTTTTTCAATAAGTCTTTGTTACTCACAAAACACTATAATGATTGTTTGCATGGCAAAGTCTCTTTGTGTCTCATTATAACACCCACACACACACACACACACACACACACACACAGTAAAGGCAAGAGTAGAGAACAAAAACTATATATTAAGTCTATGAGGAATTTGGACATTTGTTCTTAAGAATTTTCATCTCTGTTTAGATGGATAGGTAATTTAACATCTTCGATTATCTTAGGATGTCCTCTCTAAAGTAAAGGGGCAAGGATTGCCTGGAAAGAAAAATAAAATAAAAACAACTAACCAAACAAACAGAAACCATCTCTCACCTATCTTTCTCTCTAGTATGTATACAGTTCGTTCCTATGTACTAATAGTCCAGAGGTAGTCTTTGAGTGTGAGACCAGTTTTTTAAGGTGACTAACTTTCCCCAGTGCACACTCATCCTCAGTACCTGTAGCCACCTGGTCCTGAAGGCATGAGGCTCATAGCTAAGAATGTCCTGTTTTGCTTTGTTTTTTAATCTATGGGGAGTCAGCTGTGCTTACTGCAGTGCAATTACCAAATTAAGGTCCAATATATGTTTATAGACATAAAACAGCATATTTCTTTCAATATAAGCTTAATACTGATTTTTTTAAAAAAATAAATCAACTGTGCTATAAAACTTGGCTTTGTACTTGGCAGTGCCTTCACAAGGTGGGGAACGGTGGCTGTCAGCTCTTACTTCCCATGAATACCAACACACAGGAAATTCTCTAGCAACTAGAGACTTCATCTGGTCCTCCAGAATAGAAACATTGAAATTAAAACTAGAAAAAAACCAGTTAATCACCTACCTCATGGACAGTGTAGATGGAGATAAAGATAATAAATTTTGACTATAATTGACTTTCAAATCACAGATAGACCTTCAAACAAATTATATAAAAGCTAAAATATATAGTTAGGGGAGTAAAGATATGGATACACACACATGTCTAAAAATTTCTAATTTGAATGATAAAGATATCTGTAAATATATGTTATATAAAGCATATATATTTACATATTATCTAAATATATTTAAAAATAATGCAACAAGGTAAAAGTATCATCCAATGAAAACACAGAATAAAAGTATACCAAAGTATACCATTGAAAATACTTCCTGTCTACGGCCATACCATCCTGAACGCGCCCAATCTCGTCTGATCTCCGAAGCTAAGCAGGGTCGGGCCTGGTTAGTACTTGGATGGGAGACCACCTGGGAATACCGGATGCTATAGGCTTAAAAAAAAGAAAAGAAAATACTTCCTACACAAAACATATTATGCAAAGTCTTTATTTAGTGTACCAGAAAAACTTAAGAAGAGTGTTTTCATAAAACAGAAACAGGAATCAATTGGAGGCAAAACATAGTTAAATTGAACAAGAAAAATCCATTTTTAAAATCATCAAAGAAATAAGTAAGATGGTGTTAAAAATTAATAGTTGCATCAAGAAGAGACAAAATTGGCATTAGAAAAAAGAAATTATAATCAAGAGAATGAATTCAAAGACTCACTTGGGTTAGAAGAAACAGTTCAAAATAATAAATTTGCAGCTTTGGAAATTGCAATATGCCTCTTATCACTGCTATCCCGCCCCCAACTGTGACACTTTCTATTCATTTATTACGGTCACACTTTTCCTTACGCTAACTTTCAGTGAGTATTACAGGCCCCTGAATATGACACTACTCTTTCCTGGCCCCAGTTTAAGGGCAAACATTGTTGAAGAAAATGTCAGACAAACTTCTATTCTTCAGTAAGTAGCTTTACTGCCTCATGCAAATTCCTTAACTTCTCTTTACATCTTGGGCAGTCTGTCTGGCAGGATCAACCTACGCATTTCTATCTCCTCCCATTGTAGGCAGTGCATAGGTGTGTGTGCCTGGAACGTATAAAGGTGCCTGAAGCTAGTAAGTTTTATTTCTCCATAGTCTCTGCTTCAGCTCCTGCCTCAAGGTTCCTCCCTTAAGTTCTTGCCCTGACTTCTTTCAGTGATAAACTGTTTCCTATAAGTGAGGACAAGCCCTTCTCTTCCCTTTTGGTCAAGGATTTATAACAGAAACAGAGAAGCAAGCTAGGACGAACACAGAATAGCGTATTTTCCACTAGAAACTAACATTATCTGAATTGTCTTAATAATTACTTACCTTGAGTGGAAGGAATATTAACAACCTAGCATGTTATATTCCAACTGTCAAATTTGGAGAGTGTGTGATTTTTAAAGGCATTCAACAGTATGAGGAAAATTAAACTTGGATATTTTTAAAAGGGTAGAATGTGAATATCAAAAAAAAGAGATGGTTTGATTAGAGAATAGCATGAGGTAAGGTGTGAAACTTTCTGTTGCTTTACAGTCAAAGAGAAATGAATCAGTAAAGCCAAATATGAAAAGTATGAAAAAATCCCATAACTTGCCATCAAAGCTCATTAGCATTCTGTCTCCCTGTGCCTTACCTGTTAACAGGAAAACCATGCAGTAGTTAGATTTACACATTCTGAAGCCAGACTTCTTACTTAATTTTTGAAACTTACTAATTCTGTTTGACAAAGTCTCTAAACTTTATGTGCCGCTGTTCCTTTAGAGACAACAGTACTGTGCCTATGAAGTCCTCTAATGACATAGTCTGTGCAGGTTAAAGTGGTGACTAGTGCGCTTTAATATTCAACTAATACAGTTATTTAAAATCCCAAGATATTTCCCATGAAGGTTAGATATTCTCCAACTTTTAAAACACAACTCAGTCCTTTCTAAACCAGAAGAATACTGTTTCCATTCAATGACACTTTTAAGACAGAGGCTAACACTAGATGAGTCTTATTTACCATAACTGGCTATCTACATGTCTGGTAGCCTCAGTCCTCTGAGCACCTTTGTGCACTTCCATGGATGGCACTGGGAAACTCTGAGTACAGTTATATTCAAATTATATTATTCCAGGCATTGGGAAGCTCGCTAACGCCAAGGAGCTCCAGTAATGTGCGTGTCCTACTCAACCTGAAAAAAAGTGAAGCAAAATCTGTTTTAAAATCTCAATCAGTTCTTTTTACATTCCATTACATGTTAGCCACTGGCTTTATTTCTCGTCTTGAGCTAGGTTCATTTAAAGGAGTGAGACACTAACCAGATCTGTTGATTTGGAAACTGTCTCTCAATAAAATTATTCAAACGGCTGCCTGCTTCCCATCTCTCAGATGAATTGAGATGGAACTGACATGAACTGCACCTCTCTCTGGGGACACTTCTCTTTAGGGGGCTGAGATCACAGAGTTCATACTCTGGCCCTCGTATCCCTTTGATTTTTGTTAGGGAGGCTCTCCACCAGAGCACAAGGCATAGCAACAAGAGGGCATGCCTCCCATGTCCCCTAATGAAAAGCTAGTTTGGAGATGGGGGTGGTTTGGAGGGTAAATTTCAAAGAGGGGAAAGGTCAGGTCTTGGTCAACGTATGAAGAGCTTATGGAAGAAAGAAAACTTCGAAAATAAAGTATTAACATAAATTACTGAAAACAGCCTTTGAAATCCCACGGAAAGAGATGAAGCAACTCGACTGTGAGCAAAGGCTTCTCCTTTCTAAGGCTGCCCCCACCTTTGTCTTCTTCCGATGACTTTATAAAATTATCAGAAACGTCTGTGGATGGTTCTACTTGACATTCTTAAAGAAAACTTTATGGTCACCAAAATTTTAAGAAGGTGGCACCTCTTCACAAAGGAAGAGAGACGAGGCCATGTCTTGCTTTCCAGAAGAAAAATAAAATTTGTAACGTTGCTGGGAGAGGGGAGTCCATTTGCTAACTGAGGGCTGGGAGGATCACATTGAAATATTTATTTCTATAACATAAACTGCATTGCTCAAAGAGGTAGGGGTGTGAATTCATGGTAACAAACTTGTAAAATCAGGAACCCATAAGTAGATAGTGATCTGTCCAAAGAATCTTTGTTCTTATGAGTGACACTTTGAAGTAGCGCTGTCTGCATAAGCTACAGAATAAAGCAAGCAGCCAGTCTCCCATTTCCTACCCCACTTTGCTGAGCTAAATAACAGAAGGACAAAAATATTCAAAAAGACTCAGAAACAAAAATTTGTCTAAGCATAAAGGAAGTGGCAAGTCTTCAGACTGTATAAGATAAAGTCAATGATTTGTTCTCAAACGCTTTCCTCTGGGTAACTGTGCATCCTTAAAAATAAAAACATAACCAAAACTTGTTTATATGAATTATATTTTTTCAATATTCAAAATTTTAGAAGTTGAACCTGAAAAAACTATATACGTATTAGTGTATTTTAAAACAATAACAATTTTTATAGCTTAAACAACCTATTTCTATAAACAAATTCTATCTTTTACACTTCTGCAAGTCTCTCTTTATATCTGCATTAGTAACAACTACCAAATTCTACCTGCCCTACCCCATTTCTGATAGACTCTGATAGACAAGGCTTCAGTTCTATCATTTGTTTTGTATTGTTTCATATTGTTTGCTTGAGACAAGTTTTCTCTACACAGCCCAAACTGGTCTCAAACCCACCATCCTCCTGCCTCACCTTCTCTTGTACTGGAATTACAGGTGTGGAACACACAATGCCCAGATTGTGTGTTGTGACATCTTTAGTTTTGATTAAAAATATCAAGAAAAATCCAATATCACAAAAAATATAACAGGAAAGGAAATGACAATTTCCATGGTCTTTTCATTTGGGTCTCTAACATACTAACATGGCAAATGCAGATTCTGTCAGAATATCAAATCAATGAATCCTTCCTTGAAGTACAGGAATCAATATGCAACTGAGAACAAACTTTACTCATATTTGATTTTCAACATCATGCTATGGTCATTTGGAAATAACAGTTCACTGAATTATACCTATCTTCAATCACACGATACATTTTTTTTTATCTATTTACTTTTTTCTTTTTAATGAACAAACAAAAACAACAAGAACAAACTCCTGTTGCTTCTCCACTCCCCATGCCTGACACCCCACCTTCTCCCACTTATCAGTCCTATCATTCCCCTACACTGGGGCACAGAACTCTCACAGGGCCAAGGGCCTCTCCTCCCATTGATGACCGACTTTGCAATCCTCTACTATACACATGCTGCCAGAACAATCAGTCCCACCATGTATAGTCCTTGGTTGGTAGTTGAGTCCCTGGGAGCTCTGAGGGCATTGGTCAGTCCATATTGTTGTTTGTCCCAAGAGGCTGTAAACCCTTCAACTCCATTGGTTCTTTCTCTAACTCCTTCCTTGGGGACCCTGTACTCAGTTCAATGGATGACTGTGAGCCTCTACTTCTGTATTAGTCAGGTACTGTCAGAGCCTCTCAGGAGACAGCTATATCAGGCTGGAGTGCCCTTCCTTCAGTCTCTGCTCCATAGTTAGTCTCTGCAACTCCTTGCATGGGTATTCTGTTCCCCCCTTTCAAGAAGGAATGAAATATCTTCCTTTTTCTTGAGTTTCTTGAGGTTTGTGGGTTGTACTTTATGCATTCCGAACTTCTGGGCTAATAACCACTTATCAGAGAGTGCATACCATGTGTGTTCTTTTGTGATTGAGTTACCTCACTCAGGATGATATTCTCCAGATCCATCCATTTCCCTAAGAATTTCATAAATTCATTGTTTTTAATAGCTGAGTAGTACTCCATTGTGTAGATGTACCACAATTTCTGTATCCATTCCTCTGTTGAGGGACATCTGGGTTGTTTCCAGTTTCTGGCTATTATAAATAAGGCTGCTATGAATATAGTGGAGCATGTGTCCTTATTACATGTTGGAGCATCTTCTGGGTATATGCCCAGGAGTGGTATAGCTGGGTCCTCTGGTAGAACTATGTCCAATTTCCGGAGGAACTGCCAAACTGATTTCCAGAGTGGTTGTACCAGCTTGCAATCCCACCAGCAATGAAGTAGTGTTCCTCTTTCTCCACAACCTCTCCAGCATCTGCTGTCACCTGAGTTTTTTATTCTAGCCAATCTGACTGGTGTGAGGTAGAATCTCAGAGTTGTTTTGATTTGCATTTCCCTGATGACTAAGGATGTTGAACATTTCTTTAGGTGCTTCTCAGCCATTCGGTATTCATCAGTTGAGAATTCTTTGTTTAGCTCTGTATCCCATTTTTTAATAGGGTTATTTGGTTCTCTGGAGTCTAACTTCTTGAGTTCTTTGTATACATTGGATATTAGCCCTCTATCAGATCACATGATACATTTTTAAAACTCATATTGTTTAGAATCACTATATTTTTCAATAGAAAAAAAAGCTATTTGAAAACTATGGCGCCCAGAAGAATAGACATGGATTTTCTTAAAACTTTTGTCTGAAATTTAAATTTTATTTTTAGCACAGTGTTATCAGTTTTTTTCCCTTGAATGGAAGTTTCACTTAGTTCATTATTAAGAAAATATTGTTGAATTTTTATTAGCTTATCAGACACTGTTTCAAATAAAACTGACATTCCATTAAAAAAAAAGTCTTCACCTCACACTTCTCATACATCTCACAATAGGTGTTTGTTCAAGACAGGCACTGTGTTTCGGTAACCTCCTCCCTGGCTACACAGAATATTAAAAATACTGTACTAGAGTCAAGTCTTAATGAAGATAACAAGTTTTTCTTCTTTACCTGGAATACTCTATGACATTGCCCTTCCTCGTCTCCATTTTAATTGAGTCTATGTTGGTACAAGCACCAGAATCCCCGCTGGGGTGCCAGCATCTTTCCTGGCTGTTGCTTTTGTGTCATCCAAGATAACAAGGGATCAGGCAAAATGATGCATTCACATTACAGGAAATGATTTTTGAGTTTACAACTTCCAAAATAGTACAGCAGACACTTGGGAGTCCGTAGACCATACTCTGAAAACTGATAATAAAAAAAAAAAACGGAAATAGATTAGTTAAAGCCCAAGAAATAAGTAGCTACTATGATCGCTTCAACTCGGGAGTAGAGGCAGTTTCTGTCCTGGACACTGGCATCTTTCTTCTGTTTACATTCATCAGTTAGAGAGTTTGCTGAGTGTGATCTCAAGTGCCTTTAACCCCAAAATTTAGGTAGCAGAAGTTGGAAGATCTCTATTAATTTAAGGCAGGCAAACCTGGTCTACATAGTAAGTTTCAGGCCAGTTGGAGCTACGTAGTGAGACCTTGCTTCAAAGAAAGAGTTGGCAGCAGGAAGTCTCGAGTACTACAAGCACTTCTTATCTTAAGAACATCAGTGATGTACAGCCCATGTTTTCAAACGTAAGTCTTGAGTGGAAAAAAGTGGGGGAGATGAAGTCTAGAGAAGTGGCTCAGCAGCTAAGAGAACTTGCTGCTCTTTCAGAGGACTGGAGTTTGACTCCCAGTACCACATGGGGTAGCTCCCAACAATCTGTAACTTCAGCTCTAGGGAGTCTGACCCTTTTGTGTTTTGTTTTTTGATTTCTACAGATATCTGCACACATATAAACACTTGCACATACACATAAATAAAAATCAATACGTTTAAAAAGAAAAATGGAGCATTGGTTAGAACTACTTAGAAATAAATAAAATTTAAAAATTTTAGAGAGATGGCTTAGAAGTTAAGAGTACTGGCTGCTCTTCCAGGGTACCTGGGTTCAATTCCCAGCATCCACATAGCAGCTCACAACTGCCTGTAACTCCACTTCCAGGGGATCCAACACCCTTATACAAATATATATGCAGGCAAAACACCAATACACATAAAATAAAAATAAACAAATCATTTTTAAAAACTTACAAAAACAAAATGGGTCCACAGAATTGACTAGCCTGGGATCATAGTGGCTTACAAAGACTGAACTGAAAATCAGGGAACCCACATGAGTATGACCTAAGCCCTCTCCATTTATGTTATAGATATGTAATTTGGTGTTCTTGTGGGACTCCTAACAGTGGGAGCAAGGCTGACATACTCTTTTGCCTGCTTTTTAGGACCCCTTTCCTCCTACAGAATTTCCTCAGCCATCCTTAAACTAAGGAGACATACATAGTCTCATTATAACTTCATAGGCCGTATTTGGTTGATATCCCAGGGAAGCCTGTCCTTTTTTTGAAGGGAAACAGAGGAGGAGTGGACTGAGGAGAAGAGGTGGAAGAAGATACTAGGAGAGAGGGAGGGGAAACTGCATTCAGGATATTATATACGAGAGAAGAAGAAATTATTAATCATGGCTGGAGAGATGGCTCAGTGGTTATTAGTACTCTATAGAGACGAATAGAGCCATACAGTGCTCTTCCAGAGGACCTGGGTTCAATTCCTAACACCAACATCAGATGACTCACAGTTGCCTGTAACTTCAACTCCAGGGGTATCTGACTCCTCTGTTCTCTGTGACTTGCATCTATGCACACAATATGCTAATTAAAAATAGCAAAACTAAATTTTATTTTTAATTAAATAAAAGAAATAATGCAAAGAAAAGGCCAAA
>JADRCC010560554.1:0-13028 GCA_019843855.1 Hylomyscus alleni
TTTAAGCAGGAGGGCTCATCAAAATAAAGGTCAATATGAACTGTTATGTCTAAAATGGCTTGAGTCAGAACTGACCACCAGGCAGCACTTCCTGTCGCTACTTATGAGCTCACTGTGGTTTGGGGGCTTTTTTTTTTCCTTTATAAACCTACCTTGAAAAATGTTTGATGTCATAGTTTAGATAACTCTGAGCTATGTCCCTGATTTGATCAGTATTAGGGTGTGTGTTCAATAAATCCCTGTCTGACTGAGCTAGGGGTTCATGTGCTTTGTGGAGTGACTTCCTTTTGTCCTAGGGCTTGCAGGTATGATGTTGTGTTGCTAGTATGAGGTTACTCCAGCTCTGTGGTTGGTTTAACTTTCCTCTTGAAACTGCTTCCATGGTATCCCATAATTTGGATATGTTGTGTATTCATTTTCAATCAATTTTAGAAAGGCTTTAATTTCTTTATTTTTTTTCTTGATCTAGTTTTTGTTGAATAGGGAATTTTGTAATCTTTCTGTTATTGTTGGTATCCAGCTTCAATGTGGGGTAGTCTGATAGTATTCGAGGAGGTATTTCAATCGTACCTCCTGAGATTCTCTTTGTTTTTTAATATGTGGTCAATTTTGGAGTAAATTTCCTGCAGTACAGAGAAGAAGGTGCATTCTTTTGTACTTGGGTGAACTCTTCTGTAAATATATGTTAAATCTATCTGGTATATAAAATATTTTGCCTTCAGCATTTCTCTGGTTAGTTTTTGTCTGGATGACCTGCCTATTGGTGAAAGTGGTATATTGAAATCTCTCATTGTCAGTGTGTGAGGGCCTATATGTGACTTAAGTTATAGTAGTGTTTCTTTTACAAAATTGGGTGCCCTTGTGTTTGGGGCATGACATTAAGAATTGAAATGTTATCTTGGTGGATTTTTTTCATTAATAAGAATGTCATCTTGGTGGATTTATTTCATTAGTGAGAATGTAGTGTCTTTCTCTGTGGGTATAATGTCTTGTGCACTGTTTAAAGCTTACCCTTGTGTTATTCAAATGTTGATTTCTATGCTCTTATATCTATCTTGTTTCAATCTAGACATGACATTGTAATGTGTATGTTAAGGATCTCCTGTCTCAAGTTTCTCTAAACAATGCTTACCATTTATTCTCTGCCTTTTCAATAAAAGCTGAGCATGTCATAGCTGGGCAGAAGAGAGTAGGGTGAGACACCTGCCAGCCAGGGGAGAGAGAGAGAGAGAGAGAGAAAAGGAAGACAGATTGAGCCATGAGGAGAAAGGAAGGAGTTCAAGAGAGTTCAGCTGGAGAATGGGTGGCCCAAAATGCATGTATTATGGTAATTTTGACTGGAAGGTAGACAGATTAGTTTAGGGGATTAATGTAGATAATTGACTGTCCAGGTATTGAGGTAAAGCTTGAAAATAAATCTTGGGTTCTCTGTGTTGTTATTGGGGAATTAGTTAGGATAAAGAAAAACAGCCACTGTATTAATTTATAGCATACATTTATAATAAATTTACCATTTATAGTTCCATATCACTTAATTAGAATAGGTTTGAATTATATTTTGTTAGATATTAAAATGACTACACCAGCTTGCTTCTCAGGCCCATTTGCTTGGAATACTATTTTCTCAACTTTTACCCTGAGGTAGCATCTATCCTTGATGTTAGACTATGCATATTTATTTGGGAATTGAAAGTACTGATATTGAGAAATTTCAATAACCAGTCTTTGTTGATTCCTGTTATTTTTGCTAATGTGTGTGTGTGTGTGTGTGTGTATGTGTGTGTGTACCCTGGTGTGCTCATGCACATGTGCAAGAGCTCTCTGTCCCTCTTTTCATATTCTGGTCTATTTATTCTTTGTGTTCTTTTGTGTGTTGTCAACTTATTTAGGTTTGAGTTTTATTTCTACTGCCTTCTGGAGGGCTGAATTTGTAGATCAGGCCTACTTAAATTTGGCTTTATTGTGAAAGACCTTATTTTTTCCTTGTATTTTCATTATAAATTTGGTGTGGCATATTGATATGGGCTAACATCTGTGGTCTCTTAGGGTCAGTAGAATTTCTTTTTAGGCTCTTCTAGTGTTTAAATTTCCATTGAAAATTCATGAGTTATTCTAATTTGTCCACCTTTATATGGTACTTGGTATTTTTCCCTTTCAGTTTTTGATATTCTTTCTTTATTGACTATGTTTAATATTTTGATTATTATGTGCTAAGGGGACTTTATTTTCTGGCACAGTTGAGTTTGTGTTCTGTATGCATGTTGTACATTGATAGGCTCCTTATTCTTTAGATTATGGAAAGTTTCTTTTATGATTTTGTTCAGAGTATTTTCTTTGCCTTTGACCTGGGTTTCTTCACCTTCCTTTAGTCCTAATATTCTTAGACTTGGTCTGTTTATAGTGTCCCAGATTTCTTAGATGTTTTGTGTCTGAAGTTTCTTTTTTTTTTTTCAGATTGAACAGTTTCTTTGACGTATTCATTTCTGAATCGTGCCTTCAATGCCTGAAATTCTCTCTTTCACCTCTTGAACTCTTGGTGAAGATTGCCTCTGAAGTTCCTGTTTGACTTCCTAAATTTTCATTTCTACATTTCCCCTTTGTGTTTTCTTTATGCATTCTTTTACCCTTTGCAGGTCTTGAACTGTTTTATTCATTTGCTTCTAGTTTTTTTGTGTGTTTTTATAAATTTCTTTAATGCATTTATTCATTTTTATTTTAAAAGCCTCTAACATATTCACAAAGGCTATTTTAAAGTCTTTGTAGAGTTGAGATTGCCATTTCCTCTCCAGTGACTGTCTAAGGTGGGATCAGGCCACAAAAGCAGCAAAGCAGCTGGGATGGGGTCCTTCCTGCTTCCATCTCCACCCAGGAGGTGGGGCTGTTCCACAGTCCTCTGTGCACAAGTCTTGCCAGAAGAGAGCTGGTCTCCAAGGAGTGCTAACACAGGCTTATACACCCACAGGAACAAGCTCTAGCCAGAGACAGCAAGAACATCTAACGCCAGAGATTACTAGATGGTGAAAGGCAAATGCAAGAATCTTACCAACAGAAACCAAGACTACTTGGCATCATCAGAACCCAGTATTCCCACTCCAGCAAGTCCTGGAAACCCCAACACACCAGAAAAGCAAGATTCTGATTTAAAATCATGTCTCATGATGTTGATAGAGGATTTTAAGAAGGACATAAATAACTCCTTTAAAAAAAATACAGGAGAACACAGGTAAACAGGTAGAAGCCCTTAAAGAGCAAACACAAAAATTCCTTAAAGAATTATAGGAAAACATAACAAAACAGGTAAAGGAATTGAACAAAACCATACAGGATCTAAAAATGGAAGTAGAAACAATAAAGAAACCACAAAGGGAGACAACCCTGGAGTTAGAAAACCTAAGAAAGAGATCAGAAGTCATAGATGCAAACATCACCAACAGAATACAAGAGTAAGAAGAGAGAATCTCAGGTGCAGAAGATACCATAGAAAACATTGATACAACAGTCAAAGAAAATGCAAAATGCAAAAAACTCCTAACCCAAAACATACAAGAAATCCAGGACACAATGAGAAGACCAAACTTAAGAATAATAGGTATAGAAGAGAGTGAAGACTCCCAACTTAAGGGACCAGTAAATATCTTCAGCAAAATTATAGAAGAAAACTTCCCTAACCTAAAGAAAGAGATGCCTATTAAAATACAAGAAGCCTACAGAACACCAAATAGTTTGTACCAGAAAAGAAATTCCTCCCATCACATAATAATCAAAGCACTAAAAGCACTAAACAATGAAAGAATATTAAAAGCATTAAGGGAAAAAGGTCAAGTAACATATAAAGACAGGCCTATCAGAATTACACAAGACTTCTTGCCAGAGTCTATGAAAACCAGAAAATCTTGAGCAGATATCATACATGCCCTAAGAGAAGACAAATGCCAGGCCAGGCTACTATACCCAGCAAAACTCTCAATTACCATAGATGGAGAAACCAAAGTATTCCATGACAAAACCAAATTTACACTATATCTTTTCACAAATCCAGCCCTTCAAATGATAGTAAATGGAAAACTCCAGCACAAGGAGGGAAAATATACCCTAGAAAAAGCAAGAAAGTAATTTTTCACCAAAACTAAAAGAAAATAGCCACAAGAACAGAATTCCAACTCTAACAACAAAAATAACAGGAAGCAATAATGATATCTTTTAATATCAATGGACTCAATTCCCCAATAAAAATACATAGACTGACAGACTGGTTACATAAACAGGACCCAACATTTTGCTGCACCTCAGGAAACACACCTCAGAGACAAAGACAGACACTACCTCAGAGTAAAAGACTGGAAAACAATTTTCCAAGCAAATGGTTCTAAGAAACAAGCTGGAGTAGCCATTCTAATATTTAATAAAATTGACTTTCAACCTAAAGTTATCAAAAAAAGATAAAGAGGGACCCTTCATACTCATCAAAATTAAGGTCTACCAAGATGAACTCTCAATTCTGAACATCTATGCTCCAAATGTAAGGGCATCCACATTCATAAAAGAAACTTTACTAAAGCTCAAAGCACACATTGCACCACACACAATAATAGTGGGAGACTTCAACACCCCACTCTCATCAATGGGCAGATCATGGAAACAGAAACAGTAGCCAACAAAACAACTATTAGACAAAACCTATGGACCTGGAGGAGATATTTGGAAAGGATAATTTGATAAGGAGTTGTTATCCATGATATATAAGGAGCTCAGACAACTTAGTAACGAGAGAACAAAACAACTGAATAAAAGTAGGCAAAATTACAGAAAGAATATTTCTGAAAGAAAGATTTACAAATTTCACATGAAGTTCAAAAAGAAGGAAGACCACAGTGTGGTCTTCTTAGAAGGAGGATCAAAATATTCCTGGTAGGAAATATAGAGATAAATTTTAGGGCAGAAACTGAAGGAAAGGCTATCCAGTGACTTTCCCACCTAGGCATCCATCCCATAAACAGTTACCAAACCCAGATATTATTGTATATACCAACAAGTGATTACTGACAGGAGCCTGATATAGCTGTCTCCTGAGAGGCTCTGCCAGTGCCTGACTAATACAGAAGTGATGCTCACAACCATTCATTAGACTGAGCATAGGGTCTCCAATGAAAGACCTAGAGAAAGGACCCAAGGAGCTGAAGGGTTTGCAGTCCCTTAGGACAAACAGCAATATAAATTAAGCAGTAACCCCAGAGCTTCCAGGGACTAAACCACCAACCAAAGAGTACACATGGTGGGACTAATGGCTCTAGCAGCATATGTAGCAAAGGATGAACTAGTCAGTCATCAATGGGAGGAGAGGCCCTTGGTCCTGTGAAGGTTCTATGCCCCAGTGTAGGTGGATGCCAGGGCTAGGAAGCAAGAGAGGATGGGTTGGTGATCAGGGACATGGGGGAGGGAATAGGGCTTTTTTATTTTTCTGGAGGAGAAACAAGCAAAGAGAACATTTGAAATGTAAATAAAGAAAATATCTAATAAAAAACTAAAGTCTTTGTCTTGCGCTTCAGCTATGTTGCCATACTTAGGGTCTATAGTGGTAGGGTGGGTGGGCACTAGTGGAGACATTTTATTCTGGATGCTATATAGGTTGTGTGTTTATGCTGGCACCTGTGTTTGGAAAGAGTATAACTATAGATTATGACACCTGGTCTTGTCTTTGTTGAGTGGATATTTTATTTCTTGATTTCTGTTGCCTTCTCTGGTTCTTTGGAGACAGTGGTGTCTGTCTGTCTGTCTGTCTGTCTGTCTGTCTGTCTTTTTTCTCTCTCTCTTTCTTTCTTTCCTTCCTTCATTCCTTTTTTCTTTCTTTCTTTCCTTTTTTTTTTTTCATTTTCTGATTTGAGACAGTTTATTCCTTGTGCTCCTTTGAGTGTGTTGCCTGGTTGGAGGTTCTCCTGGGTTCCTGATTTGTGTAACCACTGAGCACTTCATGTAAAATGCTTTTTTTTAAATATTGGAAATTGATACTTAGGACTGGTGATGGAGGGTTCACAGACTGGAGGAGAGCTGAGTGTTCTACGGGGATTTTCTTAGTCTCCTGAGAGTAGGAGTAGACAATGAAGAGAGGCTATTGCAGGCAGTCTGCTACAGAGTCGGGGTTGAGATTGTGGAGTGGACTTGGAGCAAAGGAAGCAGAGTGAAGATCTGGAGTTTGCCTATCTGCTTCTCTAGCTGTAGTTGTCCAGGGTATTCCTGCTGGAGTTGAGAACTGGGGGCTGGGACAAAGCAACGAATAAGGAACAGAAAGGAAGATCTTCGTGATCAGCTGGAGATAGAGACAGGAGAGGGGCACTACAGTAGTTTTCTGCACAGGTAGGGATGAGTGTGGATGACGTGATTGGGATAAGAGGTGAAAATCTGTGATTCCCTTGCTGGACTTGAAGAGAACCTTAAAGATTAAAAGAATGTCTTATGGTTTTTTTTTTGTTTTTGTTTTTGTTTTTGTAGCTTGTCTTTAAGATTGCTTTTAACTCCCCAATGAGAATCTGTTTCTTATGTATTATGAACAGGAAAACCATGATCAGTTTATCTTAATGTGCCTAACATATATTGAAAATTCAGTGCTTGAGGTTTCTGAGGGTGGTAGGTTTACCAGACAGCTCCATAGCTTCCACACTCAATGGCCAAGCAGAATTCTTCTGGCTCACAAAGAACACTCCCAAAAGAACAGTGTAGCCATCCCCAGTGACAAATAAAACACCAACATGGAGAATACAAATCCAATTATCTCTCTTTTATATTTAAATAATCTTTTTGTTTTAGGATAATTGTACATTTACCAAAACAGAGAAAATAATTATTAAAGAATTTCTCATGAATCTCTGATTTCTTCCATTTTTAATGTCTTAAGTTACTGCTGTCCTGTAGGCACTAAAGAAACGGCTTGGATGAAATCAAGAAATACAAACAAAACCCTTCTCAATCAAAAATATAAACAAAGCAACTAGCTCATAAATTTACCTTACAGCTGGACATAGTGACTGATACCTGCAATGCCAGCCAGCATTCCTGAGTCTGAAGGAGGAGAATTCAGGTAAGTTTAAGGTCAACCTGGGCTGCATAGTAAGTACCAGATGAGGACAAACCAGTACCTGGGCTCTAGGTTACAAGCACTGAATTTTCAATATATGTTAGGCACATTAAGAAAAACTGATCATGGTTTTCCTGTTCATAATACATAAGAAACAGATTCTCATTGGGGAGTTAAAAGCAATCTTAAAGACAAGCTACAAAAAAAAAAAAACCCATAAGACATTCTTTTAATCTTTAAGGTTCTCTTCAACTCCCCCTCACAAAGAAGCACTACCACCATCAACAGCAGCAGCAAGAAAACAAAGTCATCATATGATTTTATTGCAGAGGGAAATTCTTTCAAAAAAAGAGATATGCCAGTTTTAAAGTTTGCTTAATCTTTAGACCTTGTTATAAATTATAGCCTTTGAGCAATGCTGCTTGGAAAGCCAGAGATCTACAGCATATAGTCACTGAAGACAGTGGCTTTCTGTTGTAAGATATCTGTACCCATTACTTTGATGTGTACTGCCCTTTTTCAATTATCTATCTATCTATCTATCTGTCTGTCTATTTGTCTGTCTGTCTATCTATCTACCTATCTTTATCTCCCCCATTTGTGTGTGTTTCTCCATGTCCAGGTTTAACTCTAAAGTGTTACTATCCCTTATGTTTATACACTTACTGACTTAATTTTAATCTCTCTAATCCTAAAATTCTTTTCTACCCTGTAATCAAAGTTCTGGCATTACTTGAGTGGTGGTCTGAAAGGTGAGTATGAAACACCTCAAGCTGCTTGACACAGGGTATGGTTGCATCTTCCCATCACTGTGTCAGTGCTGACATAACCACAAATGTAGAAGGCTCTTTTCATTGCCTCTGATAAGGATGCACACCGCCAATGTGAGTGCCACTCATGATCTTGCCCTTGTCCAGCAGCAGCAGTGTTGGTCAGATGTTTCTGCCTATTCTGCATTCTGTATGGAATTCTGGGACGAAAGTCACAAAGAAAGACAACACTTACAGGGAGCAGCTGTGCCTCCCTTCCTTGAGAAGGGAGCAGAGCAACCAATATCAATTAATTGAAATACTCCTGTATGGAAGATTTGTCTCTTATCTCCTATTTATTCACTCAGGCTCTTCCTTCCTTCCTTCCTTCCTTCCTTCCTTCCTTCCTTCCTTCCTTCCTTCCTTCCTTCCTTCTGTTCTTTCATTATTTCTTCATTTCCTTGTTTCTTATTTTTTTTCTGAATCAGTCTAAATTCATGGTCAAGTATTTTACAGTTTTATAATTGAGTTCAAAGGATTTGCCTCCATCAGTGGGTACAAAACCAATGAACAAAACCCCAAAATAAAGGAATCAGAGGTTTATTACTTTCAGAAAGTGGGAGGGGGCACTAATTACATGAAAACTGGTGACCCTTTTACACATGGAAAGTAGGAATATTTTATTATGTAGCTTATACATATGCATAAAGCAAAATACAGGTAGCTATGAATACACTTCGCCTCCTCCTCCCCCTCCTCCTCCCCCTCTTCCTCCCCCCTCCTTCTCCTCCTCTTCCTCCTCCTCCTCCTCCTCCGACTATTCTTTTGAGACAAGGTTTTATTATGTAATCCATGGATGACCTGGAACTTCCTTCATATGATCAGACTGGCTTCAAACTCACACATTCCTCTGTCTTTTGACTTAAAGTTCTGGGATTAAACGTGTATTGGATTTAATGTGTATGTCACTATCCCTTGCATAATGGGTATGTTCTTGATGATATTCAAATTCAAGTATAAATTCTGAATATACTCTATCAAGAGCATAAAGCATATATTAAAAAACAAAGAAAGCAAATGGAAATGCATCCATGCTGAGAAATTAGTATTATAATAACAAAAGTTTACTCTAGTCCAGGGCTTATTTTGTTTTTCTAACAATTTCTACTCTCTTTCTGCTAGAGAAAACTTATGCAACTGTAAGTTTATAGGTACACAGAATAGCTACACAAATCAAACATCTGTAGATTACAAGTAATAAAGAAACTTATTTGAAAACAATTCTTTTATATATATAACATTTACTAAACATTAATGCTAGTTTTCATACCAATGAGTCATGCTTATTTTTACATAAATAATCAAATCTTGGCTGAAGAGTACTGTCAGTGTTTATAGCTGTTGGTTGATATTTCATATTATAATCATCAGGGCTGAGAATGCCCTGATATTAATGATATTCAGAAATTGTCGGAAATTTTGTCCTAATGCTAACCCAAAAATTCACTGAATGGCCATTTATGAATCTCAAAATAATTCACTAGTGATGAGGTTTTTTTTTTTTTTTTTGCTGTTATTGTTTTGTTTTTGTTTGTTTGTTTTTTTGAGACAAGGTTTCTCTGTGTAGCCCTGGCTGTCCTGGAACTCACTCTGTAGACCAGGCTGGCCTTGAACTCAGAAATCCACCTACCTCTCTCTCCCAAGTGCTGGGATTAAAGGTGTGCACCACCACTGCCTGGCTGATGGTTTTTAATCTAACATTTTAACAAAATATACTCCAAAGATACACTGATGATATGTGCTAAGACTAGGCAGAAGGAAAAAAATCTGAATTTTTGCTTTCCATGACCAAGTTGTTACATTTCTAGAAGAGCAGAAAGTTTGTATGTACAGTAAAAACATGACATGTGTAACTGAATGTGCATTCTTATGAGGGCATGCTCAAGGGAAAATGTAAGTGTGTGTGTGTGTGTGTGTGTGTGTGTGTGTGTGTGCGCGCGCGCACGCGCACGCGCATGCGCGCGCGCGCACGTGCACGCAGAAACAAGGATGCAGTGAATTCACGAGACACAGAACATGTGAGCACCACCAGAAACATTAGCCTTTTATGTGCCTGACTTTGAACTAGTTTTTGCTTGTTGCTTGTGCAAGTTTTAAAATCTGTCACTCTTGCAAATGTTATTGCCCCCACATTCAGTTCCCTGATACTTGGTTGAGTTGTAACCTGGAGCACCTGCGAAGGTGTGCTCTGGGTGACCTTGACAAGTGAGTTAGAGTGAAATGGGAATCTTTGCTCATTTTAAGTTTCTTCAAAGTGTTTTAGTTGGGAAGAAATATAAAATAGAGAGACAAAAAGGCAACTTTATCATCTTTGGAGCTATATTAACAGTATCTTAAAGCAACAGTATATTTCCCAGGCATGCAAAAGTGCCTCCTTGCTCAGTCGCTGACATTCTGGGATATAATAATATTCATACGTGCATATATATATATATATATATATATAATATATATATATTATAATTTAATACTGAAATGTGATTGATTGATTGATTGGGTTTTTTTTGGTGTAGTATACTTTTTTTTTCCTTTTTAATGAACAAACAAAAACAACAAGAACAAACCCCTGTTGCCTCCCCCCTCCCCATGCCTGCCACCCCATCCTCTCCCACTTATCAGCCCTGTCATTCCCCTACACTGGGGCACAGAACCTTCACAGGGCCAAGGGCCTCTCCTCCCATTGGTGACCGACTTTGCAATCCTCTACTATACACATGCTGCCAGAACAATCAGTCCCACTATGTGTACTCCTTGGTTGGTGGTTGAGTCCCTGGGAGCTCTGAGGGCATTGGTCAGTCCATATTGTTGTTCATCCCAAGAGGCTGCAAACCCTTCAACTCCATTGGTTCTTTCTCTAACTCCTTCATTGGGGACCCTGTACTCAGTTCAATGGATGGCTGTGAGCCTCTACTTCTGTATTAGTCAGGTACTGTCAGAGCCTCTCAGGAGACAACTATAGATTGATTGTTTTTTTTTTTTATATTCTTATATTTGAATTATGGTTCTGCCAGGTAGCCAGCAGGCCTTGACTTGCAGTCCTCCTGCCTTAGCTTCCCAAGTGCTGGGATTACACCGTGAGTATCTACTGTTCAGTTCTTGACTCCTGAATCTTTCCAACTAGTTGTGTTTCTTTTTAATGGAGGATTTATTATAATCAAAATGCAAGTTTCCATGTACTAAAAAGCAGAGAGGCTATCAGGGGATCCTTTCAGTATCCAGAGTTATCTAGTCAAAACCAACCATGGAATTTGCACTGATGTCTGTGTCTCTCTCCTCACCAGTATCTCACTCTGCCTCTCCTCTAATATTTCAGGATCAGTACTTTCTCTGGCATATAAATGACTACTCGACTAGAGACATTTGTAGTATCCAACAATTTTATGCTTTAGTATGAATGTTAGACTTTGCAGCCTTGACATGAAGAAGATAAGAATAAAATCCAGGAATCTTAATAATGACAATAGAAATAATGAAGGGCCAGTTTCTCAATAAGGTTAAGGTGATAGGTTTTAAAAAATATTAGTCTTATAATTTTATGCTCAGAGTATATTTGGATGTTTTGACTTACCTCTTTCAAGTTCCCCGGCTTGTCATTTTAACCATAGATGTGCCACACAGATCCAGGGCATGGGTCCTTAAGTATGTGTTGATCAATGTAGAAGAAGACGGTGCTTATAATTAGGAATGCATGAAGTAATAAAGAGTAATGTGCAATGTTCCTGTGGTAAGGAGACATGCGGTGCCCATTCTTACTGTCTTTAAGACATGAGGGATTTATTGATAAATTAGTGCCTAAAACAGCAAACTTAAAAGTCTCAGAAGTATAATAGAGTATACTTATCATCTTCTTATGCAGATGACAGAGCCTTATTTTGTAAGTCAAAAGCTTGACTGCAAGTCAGTAGCTCATCCTAGTGTTCATGCATTTGGCTTCTTCCTTCTTTTTTACCTGTAAGTGGCTAGTTCACAGATTTCATGTGTTTGGAAAACAGATATAAAACGTTGTTTATTAACTGGTGTTTCTAAGATTATTCTAGCTATTATGGGTCATATAAAATGAGAATTCCAGTTCTTTTTGGTAAACCAGTGTCCTAAAGCATATTTTATTACTTACTATCCAGCATCCCAGCCTCCAGAACAATGCCATAAAGACAATAATCATTGAGCTACAACCATTCTTAAATATATATGAGTTAATCAATATGATACTGGACTTCTGCAGCTTCCTGCTGGGTGATTGTTTAAAGCATTCATATTGTAGTTGTACATCAATGCAAATTCTATGTTAAAAATCTTTAAATTATTTATACAAATTTATCACTATCTTTGCACTTTAGACAATAAATACTGTAAGCTAAAACTTGAGCCAGTGCCTACATGGAGGCTCTTATAATCTAGTTACTCAGAAGGAATGAGACATCTCTGAGGTAAAATTCTCTTGATTATTCTTATCTGTAGGTAACACCAACTTCCCAATAATGAAGAAACACTTCATAACTAACATCTCTTTTCTCCTGAAGTATATATTGTGTTTCAAATACAAATTCTTGAAAACAGATTTCCCAACTGTTCTAATTTTCCAGAATTTTATATAAGATAGAAAGTTATATAAATTGCTTTAGTTCTAAAATGTCAGCATGCTTTTACCTTTTTATTGTTTGAAGTTCTCATTTTAAGTTATGGCTTCATGTGTCAGGCAATAACTAACATCATTGTTGAGTATCCCTGCAAACTGTAGTGACCAGTCAACTACAGCTAGTACTTGGTGTTTGATATGGGCAAGGCCTCTCACTCAGCATTAAAATAACCACATTTCTACTTATATTTCAATAGCTTATAAATATCCATCTCTAGGTACAATGTACTGAATTACTATCAGAGGAAATAGACTTTGAGTTATAGTGAAGACTCTTGAACAGTGGATCGTTTTTATTGCTTTCTACTAAATAAAGTTCATTTCTGGAATTACCTTTAAGGAACTTTTAGTCCCTAGGATTTTAAGTCCCTAGAAAATATACATTTCCTTTTTTTATGATTTATATTAGTTGAAAACACTTCTGTGCTTTGTAGAATTCCTATTTCAAATGGAGATGTGTCAATGCTTTTATAATGCCCACAGTCTTCAAAAAGAATGCCTGAATTTAGAACAT
>JADRCC010560559.1:0-12402 GCA_019843855.1 Hylomyscus alleni
AATGGTTAGTGGTACATACTTTTGACATGGCCTTTACTGAAGGGAGTTATGAGATATACAATGCTGTGTATGCTGTTGCCCATGCACTCCATGAGATGACTTTTCAAAAATTTGATTATCTGCCCATTGACAACAGGAAAGAACAAATTTATGTCTGCAACAAGGTACAGCTTCTTCTATTATATAATGTTTCATGATATTAATGTCTTTAAGAGTCTTTTAGATGCTGAAACCAAGTGTGCTAGAAAATATTTTCTCAAATAGAGTGATTTATAGATACTTTTCTTACTGATCATGTAAATCTAGAAGTTGGTATAAACCTCTAATGTAAAGGGAATGGAGTAGAAGGAATAATTTGCCAATGTAGCACTGTAAGTTTGTTAAAGATTACGTGATTATCATCACACATGTTCTATTACTGAAAACATGTCCAGTCCTTCCTCATGAACCCAGTCAATGAGGATTCCTTGATCATTAATTATCAAATATGTTGTAACCACTTTTAGATATCCCAACTCATACTGTTCCCACTGTAGGTGAGGGATATCACTTCTGTGTTTCTGTATATCTGTGTGTATATCTATATATGTCTATGTCTCTCTCTCTATTATGTGTATATATATGATTTTTTGTGTATCTGCCTATATGTCTGTATATGGCAGTTAAATTTGTCTGTGTTTCAATTGCTTTCTGTATGGTGATTTTGTCTAAGTGTATATTCCTGTGTATATTTATCAGTGCATGTGTCTGCATGTGGCTGTGTGTTTTGTGTGTTTTTTGTGTATGTTCTTTCATTTATGTATAACTGTTTTGCTTTGCCTGTGTGCCTTTGTAAGAGAGCATAAATTTGTCTGTTTGACAATGTCATTGGTGTGGGTGTTAGTATACGTGTATGTCTACCTATCTATATTCCTTTGTACATGTGTTTCCATGTGGTTTTGTGTATGTGAACCTGGGTAATTGTTTTGTATGCTTTTGTGTCTGTCTGACTATTTTGATGCATATTCTATCTTAGTGTGTATCTGTATATTCATATGTGTGTTTGGGCATGTATGTGTAGATTTGTGTAAATAACTGTGTGTTCCAGCCACGTGTGTATCTGTACACAGATGTGAATATCTCTCTGTTTCATGTGTCTGCATGTTTCATATTGCACATACATGTTTGCACTTGTTTGCTAATTTCCTCTTAGAGAACTAAAATAACAGAAACATTATAATTTTGTTTATCTCTTTACTTTCACTGAAAATTTTCACCTGTATACTATCTAAAAAGTTGCCATTAAGATGAAATAAGAATACATTTTCTTTTGTTTTCTTTTTCTATATACTCCCATTGAAGCCAAATCTTTTTATCTGGTTTACATTTTTTTTAATTAATTTTTTTTTTACATTCCATGTTCCATTCCTCACCCTTCTCCATCCTCCCTCCGACTGCTCCAAATCCCACACCTCCCCCCCATGCCCTCTGTCTCCATGTGGATGCCCCCAGGCCCTACTCCCTGACCTTTAAACTCCCTGGCATCTTCAGTCTCTTGAGGGTTAGGTGCATCATCTCTGAATGAACACATACCTGGAAGTCATCTACTGTATATATGTTAGAGATCTCACATCCACTGGTGTATGCTGCCTGTTTGGTGGTCCAGTGTTGGAGAGATCTCAGGGGTCCAGATTAATTGAGATTTCTGGTCCTTCTACAGGATTGCCCTTCTCCTCAACTTCTTTAAGCCTTACCTAATTCAACAACAGGGGTCAGCTGCTTCTATCCATTGGTTGGGTACAAATGTATGCATCTGACTCAGCTGCTTGTTGGGTCTTTTGGGGGCAGGCATAATAGATAGGTCTCATCTTAACTAACCCCATATCTGATAGGGAGCTAATATCCAAACTATATAAAGAACTCAAGAAGTTAGTCACCAAAAAATCAAACAACCCAATCAAAAAATGGGGTATGGAACTAAACCAAGAATTCATAACTGAAGAATCTCAAATGGTTAAGAAGCACCTAAAGAAGTGTTCAAAGTCCTTAGTAATCAGAGAAATGAAAACAAAAACAACCCTGAGATTCCACCTTATACCAATCAGAATGGCTAAGATCAAAACCTCAGGTGACAATATTTTCTTACTTCAAGGAAGAACATGTACTCTATAGTATGCTGCCTGTCTTTCAGCTGGGTTCCTTTCTGAGAAAGATCCACTTCACTAATCCTGTTGGGGACAGAGTGAATATGAACCAAAGAGAAAAGCTGCAGGAAGATTATGACATTTTCTACATTTGGAAATTTCCACAGGGACTTGCACTTAAAGTGAAAATAGGATTATTTAGCCCCTATTTTATAAATGGTCACCAGCTACATTTATCTGAAGATATGCTAGAGTGGGCAAGAGGAAGTACACAGGTAGGTTTGGCCTAACTGTACTAATTTAAATTACATTGTCAAGTGTATGCATCCAACCTTCTTTGAAAGTGGTGAAATGAAATTGATTATCAAATGAGAGACAAATTTCTAGCCTCCTAAACTAAGTTTCTTCTTTTCATTTTTCAGATGAGTTTTTAGTAATTCACTGAGGATTCCTAACATACATTCAATGTATTTGTATCATATCTGAACCTGTTTTTTGCCTTTAACATTAATGTAAACTGTTTTAAAAAGCAGTTTGGCCAGTCTCTCTGGGCTGGTGTCCTGAGGGGACCTTGGGTGCAAGCTCTGTAGCCAGTCCCACAACACCCAGAGGAAGCTCCACTCCTAGGCGCTCTGACACTCTCAGGATCAGAGGTGAGAAGGACCCAACATCTTTCCCAACACCGGGAGTAACTGGGACTAGCGAGACCAGGCACACAGGAACTCCATCAGCAGAGTGGCTCAGGTTCCTTCCGGTCTCTCTGGGCGGGTGTCCTGAGCAGACCTTGGGCCCAGGCTCCACAGCCAGTCCCACAACACCCAGAGGAAGCTGCTGCACTCCCAGGTGCTCTAACAAGCCCAGGGTCACAGGATCCCAGAATCATAGGATCACAGAGACAGCTTGACTCTGAGGAGTTCTGACACAACCAGGATCAGAGGAAGGACTGGCTCCAGTCAGATTTAGCAAGGGCAGATAGCACTAGAGATAACCAGATGGCAGGGGGCAAGTGTAAGAAAATAAACAACACAAACCAAGGTTACTTGGCATCATCAGAACCCAACTCTCCCACCATAGCAAGTCCTGGACACTCCATCACACCCGAAAAGCAAGATTCAGACCTAAAATCACTTCTCATGATGATGATATAGGACTTTAAGAAAGACATAAATAGCACCCTCAAAGAAATAAGGGAGAACACAGGTAAAGAGCTAGAAACTCTTAATGAGGAAACACAAAAATCCCTTAAAGAACTACAGGAAAACACAATCAAACAGGTGAAGGAAATGAGCAAAACCATCCAGAATCTAAAAATGGAAATAGAAACAATAAGGAAAGCAGAAAGAGAGACAACCCTGGAGATACAAAGACCTAGGAAAGAAATCAGGAGTCATAGATGCAAGCATAACCGACAGAATACAAGAGATAGAAGAGAATCTCAGGGGCAGAAGACACCATAGAAAACATTGACACAACAGTCAAAGAAAATTCAAAATTCAAAAAGCTCCTAACCCTAAACATCCAGGAAATCCAGGACACAATGAGAAGACCAAACCTAAGGATAATAGGTATAGAAGAGAGTGAAGACTCCCAAGGTAATGGGCCAGTAAATATCTTTAACAAAGTTAGAGAAGAAAACTTCTGTAACCTAAAGAAAGAGATGCCCATGAACATACAAGAAGTCTGTAGAACTCCAAATAGACTAGACCAGAAAAGAAATTTCTCCCGTCACATAATAATAGAACACCAAATGCACTAAACAAAGAAAGAATTTTAAAAGCAGTAAAGGAAAAAGGTCAAGTAAAATATAAAGGAAGGCCTATCAGAATTACATCAGACTTCTCACCAGACACTATGAAAGCTAGAAGATCTTGGGCAGATGTTATATAGACCCTACAAGAACACAAATGCCAGCCCAGGCTACTATACCCAGCAAAACTCTCAATTACCATAGATGGAGCAAACAAGATATTCCATGACAAAACAAAATTTATACATTTCCACAAATCCAGCCCTACAAAGGAAAATAGATGGAAAATATCAATATAAGGAGCAAAGCTACACCCTAGAAGAAGCAAGAAGTAATCTTTCAACAAATCCACACAAACCTAATTCCACCTCTTACAACAGAAACAACAGGAAGTGACAATTACCTTTTCTTAATATCTTAAAATGAAAATTAATATTATCAACATATTCTAATTGATTGAAATCCAAAAATATGAGGAATTAGAAATTTGTTGATTGTCATCCAATGGTCTCTCTAATATGGTAATTGGAGAAATAGGTCCAATATTGTGCAATCTATATATACTTTCAGCTTGTTTGTGACAGTGTCTTGCTGTGTACAACATAAGGGTCTTGAAATCTTGCTTCTCCTATCTCAGCCTCTCTATTAGTAGTATTGTTTATTTCATGTTTTCACACTATACTATGGTTTTCAGAATAACTTACATATTTCAAAAGTATTTATATACCCAAGGGAGACATAGACAATTAACTTGGGAGGTGGCTTGTACGAAAGAGAACAACAAAGAATGAGACTGAATGCTTTGCTTGACATTTGTAGCTCTTGTATCAAGTTTGAAGAAGAGGACTTTATAAGTTACTTTTTCTCTGAGATGAATGTTTTTCCAAATTATCACAGTCAATGAACCAAATTCTTAGTCACACCTAATGTCAATGCTACCCTCCAAGTAGAACCATGGTTCATTGAAACAGTTGGTGAATGACTTTATGGGTAGACCATCTTAATAAACACACCATTTCTTAAATGAATGTAACCTGTTCTCTGTGGGCTGAGAATAAAGTCACTTACTCAAGTCAAATAGTTTTGACCATAGCAGGAAGTCTGTATCCAAAAATCGTGCCTACAATTCATTCCTTGGCGCAGCAGAACTGTCAACTCTCAGCTTAGCTATGATGGAGGTAAAATCCTTTGGTGATGTGAGGGTCATTGAAGTACAGCCTTATTACAATGAAATCCAATGTCTAAAAATTGTTCTTATTTTGGGCTTTTACCACAATAAGAGCCAAGATTTTAAACTCTACTAAATACAAATCAAACAAACAAACAAAAAGACTTTATACATTTATGTTCATTTAAGAAAATACTAGTAGTGATGTATTATTTTGAAATATATAGTTAATATGTTTGGAGTTATTTAAGATTTATATTGAGAAGAACGTATGTATTTTCAGTATTGCTGTAGACAAGCATCTACATAAGATTATTAAATTGATTGTTGTTTTATATCAAAGTTTTATAATACTTATTTTTATTGTTATAATATCTTATAAATTTTAAGGAATATAGCAAAAAGATATTATAGGTATTGAAGAGGGGGTCTGTGGGAGGAGCTGGGGTACAAAACGGAAACACGAATGTGATTTAATTCTATTTACCTAATATAAGTTTTTAAATATTAACAAATTCAGATAAATTGAAATCATGTAACTTTTCTCATCATAGTGCAAAAAAAGTTTAAAAAAAAGCAGTTTGATATTATTTCCAGTAAAGTTAGCAATATTCTATTGATCCTATTCTTATTGCTATAGAGTAATTTCTACTCTTATAATGAACCTCTTCAAAAGATGCTTAAAGACTCTTGTTAATTGTAAGTATAGAATAAATTGAACATAATCAAGTCATTGATTTTTAATATATAATTTTAAGCCTACAGATAAATTCTGTCATGAAAATAAAAAAAGAATGTAATTCTTATTAGGAAAAGAACATAAGAACTAAAAGTGTAGTTACAGAGCTACATATACATTTAGAAGATAGCATTGAAATCTCATGTGTGTTCTAACCAGGCCTCACTTGAGCCTTCAAACACATCCACCGGAAGACTATAGATTTTCTAAAAACTTAACCAGTGTTCTATTCACATATATCATAATTCCAATGTAGAAAGTAATAAATAAAAACATGAGGATGTCAGGAAAATATGATTCTAAACCTTAGAGTCATAGACTCAAATGAGAGTATATTTAATGTTACACTAAACAAAGAATTAAAGAATGATTATAAGAATGTTAAAAAAAATTAAACAGGACAGTATTACCTTTTGGGGTAAGTATGAAAACTTTATTACAATAAGACACCGAGTATGTATATGACAGAGGGCTTCCAGAAAGGTATAAAATAATGGAAGAGTTCAAAATTAAGATACACAATGGAAAAACAAAATAATCCTAATAAGTGAAAAGACTCCCAAAATGAATGCTCCAAGTTGAGGACAGGATTGCAAGATTTGAAGACAAGGTATAAGAATTAGAAATTTCAAGCGATGACAAAGATAAAACAACAAGGAAAAATGAAAATCATAGTGACTACAGGAGTATGATTAAAAGATTATTTTAAAACCTCTGTGAACTTTTAGTTCTTATGTTCTTTTCCTAATAAGAATTACATTCTTTTTTTTATTTTCAAGACAGAATTTCTCTGTAGGCTCAAAATTATATATTAAAAATCAGTATCAACAGGAAATCCATTATATTGCAGCTGTACATTTCCCAAATCATGTGGGAAATGTGGACATTTGTCTAGTAAAGGCATCTAAATGGCAAACAGTTAACTTTTGAAATGAAATAGTCCTTGACATATTTGACTTAAATTTTGTTGTGGAACAAAGGGAGGATATGAAAGCTGCAGGAGAGGACCTTGTGTCATAGAAAGTCTCTGGATAACAGCAGGTTCCACCAGAAGCACTCATTTTTAAATGTAAGTAGTTAATTCATTCATTCATTCATTCATTCATTCATTCATTCATTCATTCATTCAACTTTACATCCAGGCACCAGCTTACACTCCCTACTTTACTCCTTTTCCTCCCATCCTTCCCTTCTTTACTATCTAAAACTCCTTCCTTCTTCAGAAAAGGGGAGCCCTCCACCAATAACAACATGCTTTGGTATATCATGGTATGCAATAAATAGGTGCAGTTTCGTGTTCTCTTAATGAGGCCAGGGGAGGCAACCCAGTAGGGATAAAGCTTCCCAAAGGCAGGCCACAGAGTCAGACACAGAACCTGTTACTGCTTTTAGGTGTCTCATGTAATGACCGAGGCTCACAAAGGTTATGTATGTTTGGAGGACTTCGGTTAGTCTCATGCATCATTTGCAGCAAGTGGTTCAGTCTCTGTGAGCCGTTAGGCTCCCAGGTAAGTTGATTATGTAGGTTTTCTTGTGTCTTTGATCCCTCTGGCTCCTAAAATCCTTCTTCCCCCTCTTATCCAGGATTCCCCAAACTTTGCCTATTGTTTAGGTCTTGATCTTTGCATGTGTTTCCATCAATTACTGAGTGAATTCTGTCTGATGATGGTTATTATAGGCTCTTGCAATATAACAAAAATATTATTTCCAGCATCAGTGGTGGACTTTCTTTCATGGCAAGGTTCTCAAGCTGGTCCAGTCATTGGTTAACTATCCCCTGATCTTCTGCTACATCTTTCCTCCCACACATCTTTATGCAAGGTAAATTGTAGGTTGAAGGTTTTGTGGTTAGGATGTTGTCTCAATCCCAACACTGGGCATCTTGACTGGCTATTTGAGATGGCCATTAAAGGCTCCATAACGTGCTTTGCTAGAAGACTTAGCCAGGGTCATCCTCATAGATTTCTATTGCCCTAGGATTCTAGCTTGACTTGGAGATGCCACCCCCATCTTAGTGATCTCTCCAAATAATCTGTTCCTCTGTCCTCCCCTTCTGTTCTCATCCCATGCCACTGCCATTCAGTCCCCAAACCCATTCACCTACAATGTCTATTCTATTTCCCTTCTTGGGAGACACATGTGTCCTACCTTGTGCCATTTTCTTACTTAGCTTCTTTAGTTATATTCAGTGTAACACATCATGGATATTCTTAAGTGAGGAAAATAAATACTGTGTATTTAAAACATTTAGAGACGTAACTGCCAATTCAGTTACTATATCCAATGAATTTATTCTTCATAAAAATTTCAGGATGAACACAATTACAATAAGACATAACAAATAAATGATTACTACAAAATAGATTAAAAGAACACTGTCATATTTAAAAATAAGATGAACACAAGAGGTCAAAATAGCATATAAACAGCACTTGAATGCCTGACAGAAAACAAGTATTAGAAAAACATCAAATATTGAAGTAACAACTAAAACATAATTTATAAATAATTTTTAGTAATAATTGAGTGTTCCTTGTCACCTCTAATCAAAAAATCACAGAAAATGAGTTGTTTATTTTGACATAATATTTTTATTGATTCTTTTCTAATTTCTAATCATGCACTGTGATCATACTCAATTCCCAGTCCTTTCATGTTTGTCTCTCCATGATAGCACCCCACAAAAAATAAAAAAAACTTAAAGTTAAAAATCCAATTTCTGTTATTTATGTACTTATTGGATATGATAGTTTGTACATACTTGGCCCAGGGAGTGACACTATTTTGAGGTGTGGCTTTGTTGGAGTATTATTGTCACACTATACATGTGAACTTTTAAGACCCTTTCTTAGCTGCCTGGAAGTCAATAAACTGCTAGTAGCTTTCAGATGAAGATGTAGAACTCTCAGTTCCTCCTGTACCATGCCTGCCAGGATGCTGCCATGTTCCTGCCTTGATGATAATGGACTGAATCTCTGAACATGTAAGCCAGGCCAAATTAAATGTTATCCTTATAAGATCTACCTTGGTCAAGGTGTTTGTTCACAGCTGTAAAACCCTAAATAAGACACTGAAGTATGGTCAAATTCTCAGTTCTTGCCCCTTAAATAGAACTTAGTTCTTCTCTCCCAAACTCCCTCAAGAAGCCCTCAATTTTGGAAAGCTAACTTCAGATTTCTTACCATATATTGTAAGAGTTCTTTTCATGACTTCCTGTTTAAACTTCTTCTCTTTCTTGGATTGTGGGGGAAGCATGGTGGTTGGGATGGTTTTGTTGCAGAAAACTTTCATGTACCTCCTTCACATCTATGAATCTACAATCATTCATATCAGTGCAAAAGTAGTTTCCTAGCACTTTATAAGCAGGGAGCAAAGATCATTGGGTTCTCCATGGTATCTGGTGCTAACAGAGAAAAGAACATGGGGCCTAACTGCAGCAGGGCCACAGACTCAGACAAGACCCTCAAAATGAACACAGTGGACATCAACATGGTTTCAGGTTTCAGTCCAGACCATGAAAATTCCAGTCTTCAGTCATAATATATACCATGGAAATCAACATTGACTACACATAGAGTAGGACAATTGACCCAGATACAGCCATCATCATCAGCATAGATCATGACACCTCCCTCGCCTTAGGTGGCAGTGTAGTTCACTCAGATCAGTATGGCTCCAGTTGACAACAGAACTCATGGACCTCAGCATGACATCAACTCAGCCTAAGGGCATCTACACGGCCTTTGTTGGTTACACTGTTGATGGACAACAATATAGATCACATTGGCAGCAGGACCTCTGGCCTCCATATGCACCATTGTGGCAGCATCCACCACATCTATTTCCACAAACTTTGGTAGGAACCCAAACCACACACATCAACAAAGACTCTGGGTGCCATAGGACAACAGGTCCAGATATGACTCTTGGTAGCAGTATGGAGCTTGTTATCACCAAGGCTAGAGATAACAGAATAGGCCACTCACATAAATATGGCCACTGTGGGAAAGATTGGTCTATAAAAATAGGCATTCTTTTGTGGCCTCTATGGGGGGGGGAATGTAAAAAAACTTTCCCTTATATATATGAACACAGCACTTCTGTAAAAAGGGGTGTGGGGGAAGCAACAAAATAAAGTAGAATAGAAGAATCATAAATTGAGTATAACATCATTTACCTTTTGTGAACATGCCTGAAATAATCTTGACTAAATATCTTCCAATGGATGTCAATATCACAACTGAAAGATCGGTCCCTGTGTGTAAAATGTATTAATTAATTCCAGTGGCTGGTTTGCTACCAGTCTCAGTTGTTTGTTAGTGAATGAAAGAGATGCACACATAGTCTTTCTATTTTAATATGCCTTAAACAGTACAATAGCTGGGCTACTGCCCAACCTCTATGCTGTTAATCCTGATTTATTACTTCCTAATTCTATGTTTCATTTCAACTGTTCTTAACTCCACTTAGACAGCTGTCTGGGCCTCAATTTTTGGCCCAGGGCCTAGGGCTCTAGCCTTGCTTTTCTAATCCATGTGGACTCTGTCTCTCCTCTGTCTGTACTCTCCTCCAGCATGGCAGATCTCTTCCTTTCTCCTTCTCCTGGTCCCAAGTCCAGGAAATCCTGAAATCCTTCCTTTTTCTGTCCTCCCCAGCTACTGGATATTGGCATCTTTATTTACCAATCAGAACTAACTGGGGTGGGGAGAGGTTTGCAGAAGCTACTTGAAGACACTATAGTGTAAAAAGTTTTTTTGGGGGGGGAACATAATTAACATTCATAATACAAGCAGTTACAGCTGTACAAAAATTACTTCATTGCACATGGTTAAACATATGTATGTCAAGTGTAAAACATCACAACATAAACTCAAAGATAGGATAATATTAAAACATGCAGAAAAGGGTCTTAACAATGTTTAGGATACATTCCGAACTTAAAGCAGGAGAACAAATGGAAACCTGAAAAACGAAGAGAACACATGTTGCCATAATAAAGTTTTCTACAGTAAACTTATTGATGGCATTGCAGTATACAGAGAGGAGAAGTAAGTAATTTCCATTAAAACTAGAAATGAGATCAAGTTTTTGTAGTGGCACATGTCTTTAATCTACATTCTGTGACTCACGAGTCAGGATAATCTCTCTCCACTCAAAGGCTAGTCTGCCTTTTCTATTGAATCTACTCAAACCAGAGCTGAAATGGATACTCTGATTTAAATGAAATGAGCAGAATACAGATAAGGAAATGCATTTTCTCATCCTCAAAATAGTCTTTAAAATCTTACTAAATGTGAAAATAAATAATAGAAAATAAATACAAAAAAAGAAAGGAAGTACTGTGCCTTGATCTATATAGGAAGTTGAGATCTACTAATACTTCACAGTGAGACCCTGCTTCAACAAAAACAAAAACAAAAGCAAAAAGAGGAAAAGTTGTGCTTAATCATATTTCTGAAGAACATGACATGAACTTGTGAATTATCGACACTGTGATGGCAACATCAAATGCAACATGAAATAAAGGATGCAAATTCAGCATGCAGAAATCAGCAAAATTCCAATGCAGCATGTAGACATCCAACACTAGACTCATTATAATACCAAGATTTTCTTAAGAAATACTTTAATTAATTTCAAGCTATCTAAATTTTCACCATATTTGCAGGGTCCATAAAGCCTTTTTACTTCAGGAAACACTCTCCCTTCTAGTTCATTATACAAAAACCTTCTCACCACAAGTGCCACAGCACTATGCAGCTATTTTTTTCTTTTATTTAGTTTGTTATGGTTTGCCGTTTTAATGTAGATGAGGTTATTTTGGTTAGCTGATACTTGATGTGTTTTTCCCCATTTTTGTATGTTCTTTCCTTGTAATTTGCTTCTATGTTGCTGTTATTAAACACTAACTATAAGAAAAGTGAGGGGGAAAAGGTTGATTTGGTCATGGGTTACACTCAAGGGAAGACAAGGCATGGATCTGGATAATGTAACTGAAACCTAATCACTCAAGGAACTTTGCTTACTGGCTTGTTCTGCATAATTTCTAATGTACCACTGCCTATGGGCAGCACTGGCTTCTAATGGGCTGGGCACATTAATTACCACTCCAAAATATGCTTCACAGGTATGATGACAGACTAGTCTGATGGAGATAATTTCTCTAATAGGGTCTCTGTGCCTTTTTCTTCTTTGAGTAGAAAACACTTTACTATGTCATAGACACCAACACCTTTAGCAGAAATTTGAAGGTTTGTTTATACAATTAAAGATGTATGAGACTATATCTTACTTCTTCCTTTGAACACACCAGTCTTTGATGACAAGATCTGTGCTTTACTCTAAGTCTGACAAGAGTAGGCACTAGCATGGGCCTGTAATTCATAAATAGCTGAGTGATTTTCCTAGCCTCAAATTATCACCACTGTATGAAAAGGAAATATTAATGCCTATAGGTTTCTTCAGAAAAAACCCTGAAGCAATAATTCTTCCACAGAAATGTGTCCAGCTCTAAAGTAGAGCATTATGCTCCATTGTTCAGTGCAGAGAAGATTGGGAAGGCACTGAAAGGGAGCAGTAGCCACTGCTTACACATTGCCTATCAAAGAAAGACAGGCAGGCCATG
>JADRCC010560562.1:0-11707 GCA_019843855.1 Hylomyscus alleni
CCCCTTCCCCTTCCCCTTCTTTTACCCTCCCCTTCCCCTTCCCTTTTCCCTTCCCCTTCCCTTTCCTCTTCTCTTCCCCTTCCCTTCCCTTTCTTTCCTTCCTTCTCTCCTCCCTCTCTATCTCTCTCTTTTTCTTTTTTCCTCTTCCTCCTCTTTCTCCTTTTCCTCCTCTTCCTCCTCCTCTTTTGGTATTTTTGAGTCAGAGTCTCACTATGAATCCTTAGCAGTCCAGGAATTCATGATGTAAGACATAGGCTCTGTGCCTCTGCCTCCTGAGTACTAAGTGCTGGCACTAAAGGTGTGCCACCCTGCTGGGTTTGGGTCTCCTTTCAAAGAGGAAACTTTCTTGAGCTTGAAAGCTAGCACATTAGATTTTGACCAGTTCAGGCTAGGCTGCTTGGTTAATCTGTGGGTTTCTGGCATTAGTTACCTGTCACTTTGATTTTTTTCAAACCTCATTTTTAATGATGGTTCTTAAATGTTTTAACCTCCCTTTTAGCCCATCACCCACCAGAGGTATTGGGAAAGAAAGGATGAGGGGAAGTGGACCTGTGTAGAAATGGTTCTTTGGAGCAACTCTGGTTTGTGTTGTCTGGAAATTGGCAGTTCATTTCACAGGTTAGCAGCGGCAGCTAGATCCACTCCAAAACACATCATGGATATACCAGCCGTCTAGCTTGGTAGAGTCGAGTACGTTTCTCTATATGGAGTTCTGACAAATGCAGCTCAACTATGAAGTATAAGGTGGACCATTACATGCGTGTTGTTAAGCAAAGAATTTTTCATCATGTGTCCTATCACATGCTTGCTTTAGCACCTGTGTTCACTTCAGTTAAATGTCTCTTCACATGTTTGCCCCAGCAAAATATCATCGAACCAATTTTCCAAAGAACCCTTAAGTTTCCACGTTAGTTATACTTGTGTGATGTGTGTATTACTGATAAGTAAGAGCCTTCATAGTCATGTAGATACAGATAGTTAAAAGAGACAACATAGCTCCTTTTTAAAATGAAAACAGGCTATTTGCAATGACTTTCTGTAATTAGTATTTTTTGCCCCACATTCTCTATGCTCTATTAGGAGGTTTTGTTATGTGTACACTTTTTTTTTAACGTTGTTCTTGGCCCATAATGATTCAGTGTCCAAGTTGAGAAACACATTTTAAATACTATCCAGAACAAAATGTTAAAAAAATTTTCAATTAAAGTTTTTTATTTCATTGAGTACTTTTGCTTTCTGAGATTTCATTTCACAGGATTGTGTAAGTGTAACAGCATCGATGATTAATTATGGGGGAAAAACATTAAAACTTTTGTTCCTGTAGAATCATCTTTCCCTTAACTGGGCTACCTCTTTATCATCCTTACAGCAAGATGACAGAGATCAGGCAAGGTGTCTTTAATGGGACCTGATTTCTTGTGGGATATGCAGATATAATTGCTAACCTGTTATAAGTTTTTTTTTTAAGATTTATCTATATTTATTTATGTGAGTGCACTGCACCTGTCCTCAGATATGCCAGAAGAAGGCATCGGATCCCATCACAGATGGCAGTGAGCCACCATGTGTCTGGAACTGAACCCAGGACCTCTGGAAGAGCAGTCAGTGCTCTCTCTTAACCACTGAGCCATCTCTCCAGCCCTGTTACAGGTTCTTAACCCTGAACACATATTTGAGTACTTTCAGAGGACTTCACACCATCCTCAGCTGTGTGATAGACAGAAAGGATCCATTTACTGAATTTAAAAGTTCAAGATTGAGTTGAGCAAAGGGACAGACATTGGTTACAATAAACGTCAGGTATATCTGGGTCCAGTGAGAAGAAAAACACCCAGGTGAAGCAGAACTCTAAATGAGTAAGCATTGATTCAGGAGGAAGTGTTGCAGACAGTTTGTTGATCTGAGAATTTGCCTTGTTCTAGCAGTGACAAATGATTCAGGCAGGTATATCTCAACCAGGTACAGAATTGTGTGTGTGTGTTTGTGTGTGTGTGTGTGTGTGTGTGTGTGTGTGTGTACCTGCCATCTGTCTGTTTCTCTGTGTGTTTCACCCTTTATCTTTTTTACCAATGAATAAAGATTTGTTGGATTTTTTTCAACAGAAGAATGTCATGATGACATTAACAATCACTTTGACCTTGTGAAGAGCTAATGGAAGCTGAGGAGTCCTACAGATATAAGAGATCAATTAAGACAAGACAATAATTATTGGGAAAAGAAGTGTTGAAACCTTTAATGAGCAATTTTGATTATCACTATCACAATGTTAACTTTTTTTTAAAAAGCAGACTGATTAGGTAGCCCAGCTGTGCTCTAAGATCTAGCCCTCCTGCCTCTGCAGTGTCTCTATGGTGTGGTTCTGACAGAGCATCATCGCCTTCAGCCTAAATGCTATGTTAAAATAGCACAGTGTTATGACACTCAGCTAATACGCAGCACAACACATTTTAAAGTCTTCCTTAAAGAAAAGAATCATAGAAGAATCATTTCTACTGTTGGGTTTTTCAAGGGTGTGTGTGTGTGTGTGTGTGTATATATATATATACACGTGTGCAAGTGTGTGGTGTGTATTATGTAACCATTTGCATGTGTTTAAAGTCTATGTGTGTGTATGTATGTACCTGTGTGCAGGTGTGTAGTGTGTATTGTATAACTATTGCCATGTGTGTAGTGTGTATGTATGTGTGTGTATATGTGTATGTAGGGGTGTGTGTGCATGTGTGTAGGTATGTAGTGTGTATAATATAACTATTTCCAAGTGTGTAATGTATACATGTGTGTGTATGTGCCTATGTGCAGGTATATAGTTTATATTGTATAATATTTTGCATGTGTTTAGTGTGTCTGTGTGTATGTGTATATATATGCATATATATATATAAGTGTGTATGTGTGTGTGTGTATATGCCTGTGTATAGGTATGTAGTATGTATTGTATAACTATTTCTATGTGTGTAATGTATACATGTGTGTGTAGAATATATTGTATAACTTTTCCCATGTTTCTAGTGTATACATATGTATATATGTGTATGTGCTTGTGAGCGGGTGTGTAGTATGTAGTGTGTAACTTTCCATGTATGTAATGTATACATATGCGCTTGTGCCTGTGTACAGGTGTGTAGTGTGTATTGAATAACTATTCCCGTGTGTGTAGCATGTGTGTGTGTGTATGTGTGTGTATGTGTGTATATGTATGCTCCCATGTGCGTGCACTTGCAGATAATCACAGCTCCTTGCAGACTTTCTACGTTAGTTGCAGAAGGACAAAGCTGCATTTTCAGGAGAGCTTTTGTACCAGAAGAACTTTTGCTAGTTTTATTTACAGTTTTACCAAGGAAATATATTTTATACAAAGGACTCTCAAAACTCAGGTGTGTCTGACCCTGTTGATATTCTAACATGACTTTGTGATTACTGCGTTCATGCTTAAGAAATGCATATTTGAATTACAAAATTTTAAGTGAAAAAAAAAGAAACCTTTATAACATTTTAAGTAAGTTTTAAATTTTGTGTTGGACTGCGTTCATAGCTAACCCTGGCCACATGCAGCCCATGCAGGTTAGAGCTGCCTGTTTGAAATGAATTTTAGGTAACTGGCAAGTGGAGTATGAAATTAAACAATCACTTTCTGTTTAGTTTCTAGGCAGGCTGTTGAAGATAGAGTCCTATAATTCATTTGTACAGTCAGCGCAGTCAGTATTTTCCTGAGGTGATCTTTACAGTGTGTCAAGTTTTACATGAATTTTACCAGTTTACGTTCTTTGGTTAGAGCTTAAGTAGACTAATATAATTAAACAAACAAACAAAAACAAATATAAAGGAAACCCTGAGATAAAAGCAACCTTATAGCAACAGATAAGGTTATTAAACAACAACAAACACTAAGGAAAGAATCCACTCTTCTTTAAAACTGCAACCACTTATGAATTCTTATGCGCATGTATGTCACAATCCTGTATTCAATATTCTTTCTCATTTTTGACAAGTGTATGCATGTATCTAATGATCTTTGATTATACTCACTGCCCCCATTATCTTCTCTTATCCTTTGTCTTATATCCACGGATCCCCTTTCTCTTCCTAACTCCCATTCTGCATGTCTCTTTGGAAGAACATGCAGATTAATTAGGGTTGGTTAAATGGGCATGGGTGAGAGACGTCAATATTCCTTTTTTTTCCCATAGAATTTTTCATTTGTTTAGCCCATAGATGACATATTTATCTTCTTTTAAATCATGTTTAGTTTTTCTTCTGACATTTAAAGCATTTAGTGGCACAGCTAGATCTCTCTGTCCCTATATTCTTGCATAGAATCTTGGATTTAGGACGTTGTAATCTAGTATATTGTCCAGGTGTTGATATGCTTTGCCATACTCTTTTCTTCTGACATTCACTGTTGATTCCTTGGGTATTCTTCAGAATAGTACTTGGTTTTATGTGCAGAAAAACTTACGGGGCCTAAGTCACTTCTTCCCATCCCATCTGCTCTGGGATTGGTCTTTATCTGATCTGAGTTGCTGGTGCTTCCTCTTTTTAATAGCTGCGCAATGATCATGGGTCTATGGTCACCATGGATATACCTGCCTTCTTTCTCAGGGCTCTAAAACCTTCATACTCCAGTCAGGACAAAGAAAGATTGCACTCTGAAACGGGTTGAGCCAGTTCTTACACAGAGTGGAATTCATTAACCTCTGTTCTCCTCTGCTACAGGATTACCTCTGCTTGTCCCAAGTTGTGTGCACTATTTTAAACTAAAAACAAACAAAACATGTGTCTCCCAAGGTACTGCATTCTTGGACTCTCTGCCTTCAAACCTCCCCAGGCAGTACTTTATGAAGCATGCAGAAGCTGTTGTTTGTTTTGTGCTCCAAAATACTTTGTTCATTCAACAGCTGTAATATTTAACAGATTGCATTATTAAAAACTCTGCACCAGTTTCCCCAAATAGACAGACTTTTGTGAGGTCCCTGACTTCCGTGTCTTGATTTGCTAAAAGCCAAGCACAACCCTTGGTATATGGTAGACAGTCATAATGATTGTCTTAGAGTTTTATTGCTGTGAAGAGACACCATGACCATGGCAACTCTTATCAAGGAAAATATTTAGTTGGGAGTGGCTTAAAGTTTCAGAGGTATACTCCATTGCCATCATGATTGAAAGCATGACAGCACCCATGCAGACAAGGTGCTGGAGAGGGAGCTAAGAGTTCTAGGTCTTGCTCCCCAGGCGACAAGGAGGGGGTTGTCTGCCACACTGGACATAGCCTGAGCATATAAAACCTCAGAGTCTATCCCCACAGTGACACACTTCTTCCAACAAGGCCATGCCTGCACCCAAAAGGCCACACATCCTAGTAGTATCACTCCCTATGGGCCAACTATTCACACACATGGGGACCATACCTACTTAAACCACCACAATGATCTTCATTGGGGATATTCAGTTTGTCCAGTGTTCAGAAAATATGCAAACATAATAATGTGTAGGAACAGGCGCGTTTATATTTAACTTAACTTGTGTATCTGCTTGTTTAGCAATAGTCTAGTTTGGGGTGTCATTTCTTGGTGCTTCTGTGAAGTTACACATGAGACAATTAAAAGTGACTGCCCTAAAATTTGAATCACTTAGGTGTCCGGATAAACCTGCATCTACTTTGGAGCATTCACCGGAATTCACTGGGTAAAACTCTATGAAGTATAGTTGAATGAAGTACCACTCAGCATAGGCACTAAACTAATGTCAGGCTGTGGAGAACTGGGCCATAAAGAAGGATAGAGTGCTCGCTAGCACTTTCTGAGGTCAGGTTAGCAGTGTACCAGCACTCCTTTGTGTGGCTCTGACATTGCTGTGATATGATCATTCATATAAGGCTACATGCGGCACGATGAATTCACAGAAGGTTCTGAAGCCTGCACGAGCAGAATCGGATGCGCTTTTCCAGTTTAGATTCAGCCTATTTCTAGAACTCTCCCATCATTGTGGATTTCAATTCATGTTGAATAAGGTCCCTTTAATTTCAGATGACACTGTGGTTTTTATTTTTCAGTGTTGAAAATGAACCCGTGAGCACAAGTCAGAAAAAGGAAGATGCGCTTTCATCAGAAGCAGTAAAGGTACAGTTTAAATGAATTTTATTTTTAATATTATTAATTAATTACAATAATGGTGTAACACCCAGAAAAGAGTTTAAATTTCTGCATATTCTTCCTTTTAAGTTTTTGTTTTTCCATATATTGAAGAGCATGTTCATTTTACATTATTAGGATATCCAACCTTGCCCCATACACACTTCTATGAGGTGGGAGAACCATGAAAATGTTGCGTTGGCTTCAATGTGAACTTCATTTGAGGCATTTAGATGTTTTTACCTTAGTTTCGAGATAATCTAAATGACAGCATGTGAATTTCATAGTCTCTTCCAACAGATTTTAAAAGATTGAGTTGTGTTTTATGGAATGGTATGGAAACCTAGTGGTGTTTTGGGGAGGTACAAATGAATATGTCACTGCTAGGTGCCATTGCCGTGTGAGGGATCTGTTTGGTTAGCTCCTGTGTAAGCCTGCTGAGCACTACAGGACACGCATCAACCATGCCCAAGCCACCTCCTGAGCTGCACAGTTGTGGTGAGAGGCTCAAACCCTTGAAAATTATAGACCTTTGCAGCTTTCTTAAGCGGCTTTCTAGGAAAATGGAATTCTGGGTTGTCTGGCCAGCTGTATCACCACAGTTGTGACATTTGGTATTAGTTGCTTGCTTTCCTTATATGTGATTTGTGATGGTCAGTCAGTTGGTTCCGTTACAGGGTATTCCAGGTTAAATTAACCAGGCCATTAGTAGAATAGAAAGTTATCTGAATTTTCTATTACTGTTGTGGGTACGTTTTTTAACATGTTGAATTATATACAATTTGTGAATTATATCTAAGAAAGTTAAAGTGTGTATTCTTCCTGCTCTCTCAATGAAAGGGAAAATATTTGCTTTATTGAGAGAAATAGGTCAGGGTCACCTTTCCTTTCTTCCCTCACTTGAATTTGGCTACTGAATTGTGCTCTGTGACTTACTTTCTATTTTGATTGATTTGAGTTTTCCTACACGGAGTCTCACTGTGTAACACAGGCAGGTCCCCATGATGCTTCTGCCTGTTGGGACTGCAGTATGCATCACCATGCCTGGCTCCACCCTCAGCTTTCCTAACTTTTCTTCTTCAGACAGCACTTGGCAGCCTACTAAATAACCTTGGCACGGGCTCGGCAGCTTGCTCTCTTCTTCGACCTTTGAGAGAACCTATACAAGTGTCTCGCTTTTAATACTATGTATGGAGATTTACCCCTGTGTTCCACAGCTCCTCCTGAGATCGCAAATGATGAGAATTCTTTGGCTACCAATTCCTGTCCATGCATCTCTCAACTCTTCACTCAACTCTTCATTGCTTCTACACTGTGCACCTTCAGCAAACCCTTCTGTTCTCATGCTTCCCTATTTTGGTCTCTGCTTATTGCCTGACTCAGCCTGTGTCTGCCAGTTGCCTAAACTTTCAGTCTGCAGACTTGGATGAAGTCAGCCTTTACTATCCAGGAGTCTGGTCCATCTTCCATCTCCAGAGATTTGTTTGAGAGTCACAGGTTTTTGGGGTTCAGTAAGTATATATGGCAGCAAATTTGGTGGTAGGGCCTCCGTGCCAGCAACCTTTCCATCCCGATATCTTGGTCTATTCTTTGAACAGTTTTCTTTCCATTGCTAATGTTTGTTTAAGTTTGAGTGTTCAGGATTTTGTTCTGGGGTCTGGACAGCTGCATAAATACCACTTGTAGTCATGACATTATTCATTATAGACATATTCATGACTATAATTATGGGGACACCCAATTAGTTCATGATAAAATGGACACAGGACACTTTCTTTGCTGGACAGTTTTGGCATTTTAGTCCTTGTGTCTCTTTCTCCCTCTCCCTTTCATTTCCTTCTCACTCCCTCCCTCCCTCCATCCCCATCCCCTTGAAACTACTGGCATGGTTTCTTCAGCCTATTCACATGGGATTAAAACAAGTGTGTTCTAGCATGGCTCCTAAAACATGGGAATGAAGAATAGATGGACAGAGGGACATACAGAAAAGCTGGGAATAGGAGGACTGGGCTCTCAGATGCAGACTCTGTACAATCTGGAAATGATCATGCTTATTATGTACAGTTGAATAGAGGAAGGTTATTACATAGATCAAGGAGATGGGGTTCTTGAACACAGTCTGAACAAGGAGGCAGGGTTTATAGTATACAGCTGGATCAAAGAGGCAGGGTGTGCAGTCTCAGTAGGAGCAGTCGCTGTAGAGGAGCAGTCTTCCAATCAGAAACAAGCAGGCACATGGTAGCACGTACATGCTTATACACACTGTCAGCATTATCTACTCAGGCCCCAGAGCAAGGCTTGGCCACTCCCTGGACTCTCAGGCTGCGAGATTCTTGATACATCTGTGCCAGTGTTAACAACAGAAGTTCACTCAGGCCTTCACACAGCTAGGGCTTCTTTACTCTCTACATGTATTGATAAAGTCACCATCAGTCTCATAGCTTGAGGATACAAACTGTTGAGAAAGATGAGCCATAGCATTTAGTATATTGCTATTTTCAGTCAGAGATTTTTCATTTAGCAAGTGGCCTGGAATATGCTGTTTATTTTGTTTCTATTAATCAGTTTTCTGATTTATCTACAGCACAGTAGTGTGGCATCTCTCTCCTCTTTGCATCTTATTAACCTGAATTTTATGCCGTCAATATTAAGGGAAAAATATGAAGGAGCTTCTCCCTGGAGTCTGAAACATAACAGACTTATGAAGAGTTGACATTGTCAGAGATATCTTATTTTGTATTTGACATTGAGATATCAAATCAAGAACTCAGTGATGTTTCCTAAGATGCTGGAGATATAAAAATTTATTTTACTTTTAAACAGTTCCAGCTATAATTTTATATTACATTTGGATATCATTAAATTCCTAATTCTTAAAATGTCACTTATGTTGTTTCTATAAATCTTCCTGCTTTTCTAACATTGTTAGCTATTTCTAATGCTTGCATGTATATTTGTCTACTGAAATATATATTCCTGTTAGTTGGGTTTTTTATTTATTTTTATTGTTTTTATTGATTTAAACTTTATTGCATTATGATGAGAAAAGATACATGATTTCAATTTATCTGAAATTGTTAACATTAAAAACATATTTTAAGTAAATAGAAATAAATCATATTCTTGTTTACCTTTTGTATTCCAACTCCTCTCAGAGACCCCCTTCAATACCTACAATACCTTTTTTGGTCATATTCTTTAAAATTTATAAAATATTTATTATATTATATCTTCTAGCTTTCATAGTCTCTGGTGAGAAGTCCAGTGTAATTCTGATAGGCCTGCCTTTATATGTTACTTGACCTTTTTCCTTTACTGCTTTCAAAGTTCTTTCTTTGTTTAGTGCATTTGGTGTTTTGATTATTATGTGATGGGAGGAATATCTTTTCTGGTCCAGTCTATTTGGAGTTCTGTAGGCTTCTTGTATGTTCATGGGCATCTCTTTCTTTAGGTTAGGGAAATTTTCTTCTATAATTTTGTTGAAGATATTTACTGGCCCATTACTTTGGGAGTCTTCACTCTCTTCTATACCTATTATCCGTAGGTTTGGTCTTCTCATTGTGTCCTGGATTTTCTGGATGTTTTGGGTTAGGAGCTTTTTGCTTTTTGCATTTTCTTTGAGTGTTGTGTCAATGTTTTCTATGGTGTCTCCCTTCTGTCTCTTGTATTCTGTTGGTGATGCTTCCATCTATGATTCCTGATTTCTTTCCTAGGTTTTGTATCTGCAGGGTTGTCTCTCTTTCTGATTTCTTTATTGTTTCTATTTCCATTTTTAGATCCTGGATGGCTTTGTTCATTTCCTTCACCTGTTTGATTGTGTTTCCCTGTAGTTCTTTAAGGGATTTTTGTGTTTCCTCTTGAAGGGCTTCTAGCTGTTTACCTTTGGGCTCCTGTATTTCTTTGAGGGAGTTATTTATGTCTTTCTAAAGTCCTGTATCATCATTATGAGAAGTGATTTTAGATCTGAATCTTGCTTTCCCGCTGTGATGGTGGGTCCAGGACTTGCTATGGTGGGAGAATTGGGTTCTGATGATGCCAAGTAACATTGGTTTTTGTTGCTTATTTTCTTACACTCCCCGCCCCCCCCCCCCCCCCCCAGCCATCTGGTTATCTCTAGTGCTACCTGCCCTGGCTAAACCTGACTGGAGCCTGTCCTTCCTGTGATCCTGGTTGTGTCAGAACTCCTCAGAGTCAAGCTGTCTCTGGGATCCTATAAATCTGGGATCCTGTGATCCTAGGCTTGTTAGAGTGCCTGGGAGTATAGCTTCCTCTGGGTGTTGTATGACTGGCTGCAGAATTTGAGCCCAAGGTCTGCTCAGGGCACCAGCCCAGACAGACCGGAAAGAACCCATGTCACTGGGCTGAGGAGTTCCTGTGTGCCTGGGTCCTGCTGGTCCCAGTTACTCCAGTTGTTGGGACAGATGTTGTATCCTCCTCACCTCTGATCCTGGGTGTGTTAGAGACCGTCTGGGAATGGTGCTTCCTCTGGGTGTTGTGGGACTGACTGTGGAGTTTGAGCCCAAGGTCTGCTCAGGGCACCTGCCCAGACAGATTGGAAACAACCGTATCATTGGCCTGGCAGAGTTCCTGTGTGCCTGGGTCCCACAGGTCCCAGTCTCTCCCAGAGTTGGGACAGATGTGTCCTCCTCACCTCTGATCCTCTGATTCTGGGCTTATCAGAGTGCCTGGGACAGGAGCCACCTCTGGGTCCTGTGGTACTGGCAGCAAAATTTGGGCTAGTGAGATGGCTCAGCAATTAAGAACACTGACTGCTCTTCTGAAGGTCCTGAGTTCAAATCCCAGCAACCACATGGTGGCTTACAACAATCTGTAATGAGATCTGTCATCCCCTTCTGGTGTGTCTGAAGACAGCTACAGTGTACTTAAATATAACTATAAATAAATCTTTAAAAAAAAATCTGTTTTTTTTTTTTAATTTTAGCTGGAAACACCAATTATCTAGTCTACATCATACCAGTGTCCTGTGGCCTTAATATGTCACTATATTCTTGCCCAGTTTTATTTAAGAGAGATAGAAAACATGTTATGTATGGCCCTTATCAATTTCAGAGGCTGTCTGTCCCTTTCTCCCTTTTAAAGATGAATTCATGAAGGTTTGCACCCCATGTCCTGTGCCAGAGCATTGGTGGTCCCATGTCTGGCCTTCTCTTTGTCCTATCTTGTCTGCTTCTGGCCCTTCTCTTTTTTGGCTTCTTCCCATGTGCCTCAGCTATCCCCCGCCCGGCCCCTGCCACTCCCCTCTTGAATACAAAAATGATAGTGGTCAGCTCTCCAGATCTGATCACCTCTCCTCTCGATCTCTCATTTCCTTTGACTCAGACGGTGTAGTGCACCTTAAGCCCTTCCAATTCTTAGTGCTTTCTAGTTTGACTCCTGTATTTCAGACTCAGGAAGCCTGGTGCTGTATCCAAGACTTGTTAACGAATGGAGGCCATTCTGTGAAAGCAGTATACTTAAGGTCACTCATGACCCATTGTCGCTGACACTCGGTAGCCTTTTGTTCCCGATCTTGTTCTACTCAGCCAACTGAAACACTTCATCTTCCAAGTCTTGTTTCG
>JADRCC010560564.1:0-10589 GCA_019843855.1 Hylomyscus alleni
GACCGGCTTCAGCCAGCTGTGAGAGGCGATCCAGCCATCACCATCTTGGAAGATGTGTTATCAAGTCTAATTTCCCCCCCTTTGCGGTTTAAGATATGTATGGATATATTGGTGAATATTTAACAGAGCCATTGACTGAAGGAATGGTAGGTAGTGTTAAGTTTACAAGACCCACTGGTTTCACGTTGAGGAAACAAGTATGTAGAACGTTCTAGAAGACATCAGCTGGGAAGGAGATGACTGTAGAGTTCAAGGTTTCTGATAGACTCTGGAGATGGGAGTCCCACTAGGAAAGCAGCCACAGACTCTGATGCCTGGGAGAGCTAAGGCCCTTCGGATGGCCAACCCATCTCTTCACCATCTCCCTTCCACATCCTACTCCCCTTCCTGATGAGGCTTCCGCTGTTCATCCCACTGCTCGAGCCTGATACTCAGGCCACTCTTCCTTCCTCAGTGTCACCTTTCTTGAACATCCCAGTCTCGTTCTGCCCCCTCCTCAAGACTTCAGCATCTTGTGTGGTCGATGCCTCCGAGCTTAGGATCCATGTTTTCCCACCATTATCTTTGCAATGCAAACCATTTTAAATGATGGTCTTACAAGCCAGACAATGGATTTGGCACCGTGTGTACTAGTTAATGACTCTGTACCTCAGGGAGCCCTTCATACCCCATGAGGCCTGTTTCATCACCAATAAAGTGAGCATAAAAATATTTAGTCCGAGGAGTTATTCTGATGAACCACAATTCTAACATTATATATGTAGTGTTCAGAATCCATCAGGTGATCAATGAATGTAACCTGCTTTTGCCAGTCTCAGTTCTCCAGTAAACTGCTAGGAGGCAGATCATCTCTGCCATTAACAGAAAGTTTTCCCATCTGTGTAGCAGGCCCCAAGGTGCCTATACTTAATGTTCACCCGCTTGGTGCTATTCACTGATCATGGTAGAAGCCCTGAGGAGCTCAGACACATATGAACACTGTGTTGCTTATCTTTAAAGGTAGTCTCTGTGTCTACTCCTTTATTTTTTTTTTTACACACCATCATTCCATCAGATGTAGGACATGAAGACACTCTATATACATTTGATGAACTTAAATTACTGAATATGAATGGATTGTAGACAACTGACACATATTCTTTTGTTAAAAAAAAAGTATCAGAGTACTAAATATGCGAAGGCCTCAGAAGGCATGCTGGGTTACTTTCAGAATGCCCTGAGGAAGGAGTCAAAGGAAGTACTGATGACCTACTTGACATACTTTTGTAATAACAGCACGAATCCGGAAAGTGTGCTTTTTAGAGGCCCCCACAACACATGACCCGTGCTCCCATTTCCAAATCGGAAGATCCCACTCTCTCTCTCCTGCTACTCATTCGTGTAGCGAGGCCTCTCAGGATGGTGGCTCTCAGAGATCTGATAAAAATCCTTGACTCTACAAGCCCTTCATTCACAAGGAAACAGTACCTCAACTAACTTTCTCTCTTTCTTTCTTTCTCTTCCTTTCTTCCCTTCTTTCTTTCCTTTACCTCTTTTTTTTTTCTTTTTCGTTTTTTCTTTTTTCTTTTTGAACCAAAGGTATGCTGCCTTTCTCCCTGTAGAAACCCCTCAGAGTCAGCTAAGCGGGCTGACTGAAAACACCTGTGCTATTTAGAAGAGCGAGCACTTTACGTGAGTCGCTAGCCTGTAGTCCTTCTCCAGTATTAGCTGCGAGGTGAACGAGAAAACCTGCACAAAGCCACACCTCCCTCCAAGGAAAATGCTAGCAATCTTCTTTTCCTTTTCGTCTTTGAAAATTGGTTGTCACAGCAACACAAAGGCTTCTCTCCCCTCAAGTCCTTAAATCATATTATTTAAGGAAGATAAAAAGAAAACAAAACAGAACCCAAGAAACCAATGTAGTTCATCCCGGGAGCCTCTGACATGCTTGCATAACGGTCTGAGAGTACCGGATCTCTTTCCTGCCTTTCATGTGGTTTTTCTCAGCAAGGTTTCTGGCATGGAGCACACAGCTCCTTGAAGAAGTTGACACTCTTCAAGAGATGCCTTCTTAGTGGTAGTTTCCAGTGAGAACTGGGGGTGGGGAGAGGATACCAATTTCAAGTCTGGGAGCATCTAAGAAAGGTATGTGGAACCCATACCTTCTGGAAACACCCTCCACCTCAGCCCGTTCCACCTAGATAATGTTGCAAAGGATACTAGCCAATCATTCCTCCCATCCCTTTCCGGCAGTACAAGTCAGCTCTGGACACACAGCTGTCCAGCTGATAACTGGACTGCTTAGCTTTCCTGGGAAAAGGTAAGGCTACACAATGAGGCTGTAACCGACTCAGAGTATCCCACCTCTACCCTTTCACCGCCGTAGTCAGGTTGGCTTGATGGGGCTGATATTGGCGAGGACGTGGCCGTGGGCATGGAACGTCTCGGTGACTGTGGAAGTGAGGCTTTGCTAGACTGGGCTGGGGGACACTGTGGAGCTCCGGTGTCAGCCTTTTCTTCCACTGGGCCAGCGTTTTGATAATTTCTTGAAAAAGTTCTTCCTTTTAGTGTGGGCCTCCGGGGGCATTCCCTTCTAGCTGAATACTTAAGATTTTGAATCAATCATCCTCACACAGACATAATACTCTCAAAACACACTAAGGACAGCAGCAAGTCCCACACAGTCCCACACGCTGTCAACCCGTGTCAGAGTGTTTCACATGACCTTCATAAAGGTAAGGCCCAGGAATTTAGGACTTGGCATAAGCAACTGTATTATAATGGACATTGAAGATGTACAAAATTTCTTTTTTTTTTAAAGACTTATTTATTTTATATGAGTACACTGTCACAGTCACTGTCTTCAGACACACCAGAAGAAGGCATTAGATCCAATTACAGATGGGTGTAAGCCACCATCTGTTGCTGGGAATTGAACTCATGACCTTCAGAAGAGCAGCTAGTGCTCTTAACCACTGAGCCATCTCTCCAGCCCACAAAATTCCTAAGTGGCCACCGGAACACAGAGGATTATGTGACGGAGGGCCTAGACAACTGTCATTAAAACTTCTTCCCAAGGAACAAATGTGTCTATGCACAGCTCAGTTGAGCTACATCCTCACATCAAAAGGACGTGCCAACCTCACACTATCTGTTCTCAAAGTACCATGAATGGCTTTGAGGTTCTCTTTCATTAAAGTGAAAATGTCCTCAAAAGTAACTCTTCTGACTTGCCGATTGCAGTGTCTGACAATAACCGTGAGCCTGTCCTGCAGTTTCATCCTAGGGCGGAGGTTTCCCCTGAAGCCCACTGCATGAGAAGCCTTTGTTACACTAACAGTTGCTGCTTCGACCCAGGCCTAGGCACATACGGATGGATTAGTGTCATAACGTTCTCCTATAACTAGTTTCTTTTTCTTTTGCCTCTTGCTGACCTCAGTCTATTCTCTACGCCACTGCGGTTTTTTTGTTTTGTTTTATTGTGTTTTCCTTGTCGAAATGCAAAGAAAATGGAACCTATTTTCTCTCTACAACTGTCGGCTCCCATCACCTGCAGGATGCTATAGAACAAACAAAGCACTAGCCTTCTTTGCTTCTCCCCTCCCCCACCCCCCACTTAGGATGCCTTTTGTCAATGAGTTTAGGTAACTTCTCGTTCCTCAATGCCTCGACGTTGATGATCTCTGAGAGAGAGCCAGTGCTGTTGTTCATTGTCTCTCTTTATTACCTTGCACATATTTTCGTCTTATAACCTCTCATACCATGGGACCTAAGAAAATTGTCTATTTACAGAGTTATCTTAAGAGCAAAAACCTACATCTCCTCTCTGTTTTCATCTTTGTATGCTCATCACGCCGCAACACATTTAGAACCTCAATGGCAGTTTTGTCCATGTGAAAGCAATGCCACAAAAATTAGCAACTTCCATTTGCAAACACAAAGTGAGAGGCCAGTGGTTCTGAACCTGTAGGTCTTCGCCCCTTCGGGGTGGGGGGTTGCCTAAGACCTTTGGAAAACACAGATATTTACATTACAATTCATAACAGCAAAATTAGAGATAGGAAGTTATCAACGAAAATCATTTTATGGTTGGGGGGGTTCACCACAATAAGAGGAATTGTATCAAAGGGTCTCAATATTAGGAAGGTTGAGAGACAAATAGAAGTGGGTTCTCAGTAATTTAGGTAATTTCCTTTACAGCCCTGTGTAGAGAAAAGGTCATGCTACAAAGTACCCATGTGTCTGACTGGGATGTGGTAAGGACCTCTCCCATCTTTGGAGGTAGGGGAAGCTTTAGTTGAACAATGAGTTAACTGGCATTCTCTTAAAATCCATATTTGGAAGTCCTTAGGATATGGCTTCAATTAAAGATGGGAGTGTTACAAAAATAATCAAATTAAAGCTAGGGTGTTAGCGTAGTACTGTGCCTTAATTACTACACTTATCAACCCATATGTTGAAGTTCTAAGTCTCACCAGAATGGTCCTTGGGAACAGGTTGCTATGAAGGTAATTAAATGCAAATGAGGTCACTAACATGGCCCTTATCTAACTTGACTCGTGTCTGTATCGACCAGGGAAAGGAGACACAGAGAGATGCCCAGAGGAGAAAAGTCACCTGCCAGTCAAGGAGAGGTCTTAGGAGAAACTGAACCTGACAACACCTCGATCTTGAACATCTGGACTCCAGAACATTGAGACGATCATTTCCAATAGTTTAAAGCATCCATCCTATGACATTGATACCCTCAGCATCCCTTATAAACAGTTCTTAGCTGACACACTCAGGAACTGGATCATCAAGGTCACCTCCTCCAGAAGGAACATTAACAATTTGTCTTTTTCTTCTTTGAGATGGCAAAATAGAGGCTCAAGAGAGGAAAGTTTTGTCTAGTAGCTTTACTGGCTCGACGAAGTCTCCATGGACTTCTCCTCAGAGCACCGCGTTTCTCCCCTTCGTGTCCCTCCGTGCCTTACAGCAGCCTGCTCCTTACAAACACACATACTACGTTCACACAGATACATACATACACTAGTGTATGAGGCATCCTTAGGATGACTTAAATGAGTAAAGTCATCTTCCGTGTTAGCTTAGGCTATCCTGAGCCAAATGCCCTTTAAGCGTAATCTTTATGGCTTGTCAAGGTTTTATTACACACTGGTTATATTCTTGTCAAGCTATCTGGAAGCATGGAAGCAGTACTCATCTCTACTTTTAGATAGGTTAGTGTAAAATGTTTGTTCCCCTGTCCCTAAACAGGCTTTCACAGTGGAAGAGAGCTGACCTGGCACAATGGGTATTTTTTTTTCCCTTGCCTCGAAGGAAAATAACTAGTTTTATTTTTCATCGTGATTTCTAAAGTATTTTAAATGCAGTCACTCTTCCATGACTACCTCTAAGGATTTCGATACCAGACAGTTCAGTTCTCCCACTGGCTCTGTGTATGATCTTACTCAAGCCTTTCATAGGAGATCTTGTTTTCTTTACTTCATTCATAGTGTGAAGATGTGCACACTATCTATAGTATTTGATTTCTGTGAGGGTTGATGACGTACTGGCCATGTAGGCAGTACACAGTGAACAATCAAAGCCTGTCTGTTATCTGTTATAGATGAAGAATAAAAATCTCAGAGAAGGCTGAGTTTTTTTTTTTAATGCCTGTATTTAGAAAGACATCCCTAGGATCATATTCTTCCCCTATACAGCGCTGTGTGCTTGGTTTTGCCAGGATGCTCTGAATGACTGTGGGCAAGAAGGGCCTGGATAGAGTAGCCTACACATGGTTTGTGGGCTACACTGAGAAAGTAGAGATGATTGACTGTTTCCATGACGTGGCTGCATTAGGCTCATGGCAGAATTCAAAGGAATATGCTGGGGCACAGCAGGGGTATTTCCTATCTGAGAGTCCTCTGGAGGGCAAGAAATCTCTGTCACAGAAAGTGCTATGCTGAAGACATAATGTAGTTACAGTCCCCTCTCCTCTGTCCCCACCCAGCTGGTGGGCCACATAGAATCCACATCTATTCATTAGGGTTGGAGTCTCCTGGGGATGACTCTTGCTCCATTCCCCAGAAAGGACAATGTCAGGGTATAAGAAATACCTTCTGAGGCTCTCCCTTAACTTTCCTGTACAGAGACACAGCCTGGCGTGAGAGAGCAGTGGTCTATTCTGTATCTTTGTGGTTAGACTGGCTTATGTAGTCAGCAATCTCCTCCAACAGAACAACAATGCTTTCTGCCCTGGAAAGGAGAAAACCTACTCAGAACATTTAGGTTTAGGCATTGGTTCCACTAGTTGAAGTTGAAGAAGCTCGAGGAGATACTTAAATTCTGTGAACTTCAAGCTCCTCGTCTGTAAAATGGAGCTGGTAGTAGCACCTGCCCGGCAAATTGATTGTGAACCAAAGAGATGATACAGTTAAAAGTACCTGGCCAGTATCGCTCTGATCGCTCGGGTCCTCTAGCTGGCACTAAGACTCACAGTCCACTCACAGCACAAGCCCCTCCCTTAAAGCTTGTACATCATTACTGAGCATATCTTATACTTACAATGTCATTACTGAAGTGCAGAGATCAGACATCGTTATCTACTCCCTTCTCTTACAGCATAAGTACTCATTGATGATCCAGAACATATTGATGGCAAAGAACTATCTCATCGTAACAGAGCATGGATTTAGGACTTAGACCTGTAACCTGCAATCCCTTTCCTACATATCCTTGAACACTGGATCCAAGGCAGAAGGTACAGAGAAAGTCTTGTCCTTAGAGACCTGAGTCTGGCTCAGATTCTGGGTCCCCCCCCCCCCACACACACTCCTTCCCTGTTTGTTCCTTAACTGTGAATCAAATGTAATATAATGTCACCTGGGCCCAACATGGAAAGCTCCCTTGTTGAATGTACCTGGAGGCTTTGACAATATAAAGCAAACGTGAAATACTTGTGGGCAAGGCTTGGCTGTTGAAGCAGAGCTGTTGGACTAGTTAGCATTGGATTTGCTATTGACGAGGTACCCGAGAGCTCACCTGGGGAGGATTCTTGCCAGCATTCTTGCTGTAGGTCGAAGGCCCTAGAGCGACTGCTGACAGGGTTGCTTGCTGTGCAGTTGAAGATGCTGTCTTGATGCTGGTTGCTAAGCGTGACGTGCAGGAGGTGGGAGCGGTTGGCTGGGCTCAGCAGGTGGGTGCCTGCCTCATCGCTCCAGCGGTAAGCCACATGATCCCCTTTCTTCACCGTGCAAGCTAACAGCAAGCTGCAGGTCCCATTCTCATTCTCCTGGGTTTTGTTTAGCACTTTAATCTCTGGAGTGGAGACCTGCTCTGTCAGGAGGAGGAGCAAGGGAACCATCACTGAAACAAAGGTCCCCGGAACTGTTGACTGACGGATTTGTCAGAAGAAACTCTAGCCAAGTGTCATTCTCCCCTCACTGTGAAACCTTAAGTGTCAGTTTTCACTGTTAGGGAACTGTAGCTCATGTCATCCCTCACCGCCCCCCTCCCCCGCTCTGCTCATTCCAAGAGCCTCTGCAGATAGAACAGAGAAGCATTTGGCTTATAGCTCCTTTCTCCTACTACTGTTAGGATACTGTGTGCCTCTCCTGATGTTCACTATCTAGATTGTTCTGCCTTATTCTATCAGGAATAAGATGGAGTACAACATCCTAGATGATGAGCTAAAAGCATGAGCTTTCGGTGGTAGGCTTTCATCGGGCGCGAGTGTGTGCGTGTATACATGTCTGCCTGCATGTGTGTGGGGAGGCAAGGGCTTTGTGGGTCTAAAGCAGTGGTAAGGTTTTTTCACCTTAGCGACAGGTCCTATCATTCATACAATTCCAGGGCCATGAGACAGGCAAGGTGAAAAGAGAGGTGGTGTTTCTATGTTTAATACAGCTACTAAAGGATCAGCATATTGCTGGCAATTCATATCTATCTTTCTTTAATTCTCTCAACTATTACAGCTAAAAGTAATTATTCCCATTCCGTAAATGAGAAAACTGAGTCTTCAGAGAAACGGCATGACTTAAATGACTATACCGCTTCTAAGTGGCCAGGCTGAGACTCTCTCTTTCTCTCCCTCTCCCCCCCCCCCCCCCCCCCCCCTTCTCAAAGAAAGTCCCGGTTGCAGAGACCACACTTCCCAACACACCCAGCTGATTATATAAGGTGTGACAAAATAAGTAAACTCATAAGAACAAAAGGACAGATTATATAACATTTATGTTAGTTAGAAAACACATGATGTGCGGCCTCCACGCACACTTAGCAGAGGGCTATGGGAGCTCTGCCTTCTCCGTTTGCAGGAGGAAAGTGCCAGGGCAGGAGAGAGCCAAGATGTTTCTCTTTCTCTCCTAGAAAGCTGCAGCTTTCCATAAAACGCTGGCTGTGGATTCCCTGTCCCATCCTTGGCAATGTAAGACATCGTTTCAAAAGAAATTCCCACCAGCTGTCAGGAAGCCTTAGAAAGAAAGCTGATGAGTCTCAGGGCCTAAGGGATAGGAACTGGAGGTGTCTTAAAGGACAGGAGCAGAGGTTAAAGGGGCTCAGAAAAGTGCTGGATTCAGCTAGATGTAGGTTCTACGGGCCGCAAGTAAATAACTACATAAGCAGGTCCTGGTTCAAATGAGAAACGAGGTGTTTCTTTCACTATGTAGGTGGAACCCCCCTCCCCCAAGGCTCTGGGCTTGGTGAAGTGCCTGTGGGTGGAATATCAGCTCTCTCTACCCAGAACCTCTGCTGTAGCAAGCATCCCACACATGTGTGAGCAAGCACGTGTGAAATGCCTTGCCACTGGAGTCCCTGGCAAATGAAAGAGGAGCTGGGTTTGTTCAGTGGTAGTCAAGCTTTGTAAAGCTTGATAGAAAACAATATTTTTATTACGAAAAAAATTGATATGCAAACTAAGCCAGTCCTTCGGCCCCCACACAGCAGGCTCCCTCCCTTTCAAAACAGGAATCAAATCAGCTTCCACCAATGGGAATAAAAAAAATATATAAAGGTCCGTCTGTCAAGGTGCTTCCCTTAAGCTTAAATACTTGTTGGACCAGATCTTTCAAGTTGCTTCCAATTCCAAACATTCTACTTCTGAGAAAGGCCTGAACTCTAGGAGGGAGAACCTTCTAGGCCCTCCTGTGTGAAGTGCAAAAATTCTCATTTTTTACCGTAAAGCTTCAGCTGCATGCAGAATTGCTGAACAGACACATTCTCCTCCACGCTCACAAAGTACCATCCTTCACTCTCCCTCCTGTTCCCCAGGACTTTCAGGCTCAGATTTTCTGATTGAAAGTGGTAGCCGTCCTCCAGGTGATCTGGATCGCCCCCTTTAGAGAGATCGAAAGACACTATTTTCTTGTTGGTTTTGCTTCCTGGAGACGTGGCCATCGTGACAAGGATGCGGATGCTTTTGTTCATGCTCTTGTTTATCTGATGTTCATTTGTCAGGGACAGCCATGTGTCCTGTCCCAGCTTCTGGAGAATCACTGGGCAATCCATCACACCTCCACCTGAGGGAAGGAGGGGGAAGATAATGACTTATGACGGAAGATCTGGAGACATTCATTGTGTTGAGGATAGAGAAAGACAGGCTGAGATTCCCCTCACCTCTTGGACTATCACATTATCAAGTGGTCGTCTACCAGGATACCCACTAGGATCCTAACCATAACTTCAGTATCTCAGAGCATCCAGTGGACATCCTCAAATCACATATACCAGAGGGAAGGCATAGACAATAAAAGTAAAGTAAATGACTTCCTTAAAGTGACAATATTGAGTGCCAGAGTCAAAGACTAGAACCTTAGGCTGTAATTTCTCTGCCAAGGTTCAATAGGCGGGGTGAAGAGCGAGTGACAATGAGGAGGAGCCCAGGGAAACACGGTCCCAGAAGCATCAAGTCGGGTGAGATGAAGCAGAGAAGGGTCTGAGGACTGTGAGAACTAGAAAGGAGATGCTTTTTTTGTGCCCGAACTGGAATCTTACTTCTCCATCAATCCCTGAGATAGTTAGGATAAGAGATAAGAGTGGATTTTTGTTTCTCTTTTTTGAAAATGCTGAACCATCAAGAATGAAGGGGGAAAACCCCAATGAAAATTCAAAGCTCTTTCAAACCACTCTCAGGGATTCTAGTGCTGAGTATTTAATACCTCCACTTTTCTCAAAGCCACAGTCTGTCCTGCCTCCTCTCCCAGGGGTAACCTCCCTTTCTGATTCACTGAAAAAAAATACAGAAGAAACAAAAAGCAAATTTCAATCTATGGAAATCCCAATCAGCTTATCTACCTGGAGGAATGGCCCATGCTCCCATCCAAGGCTAGCGCCTTCCCTAGAGGAACACTCGAATGCATTCAGGCTTTGCCTCCGTAACCTACCCCCTGTGCTCTCAGTTGCCTCCTGGAATTCTTTCACCAACACACACATACATACAGTTAACTGCCCACATCTAAAAGAAAGAAAGAAAGAAAGAAAGAAAGAAAGAAAGAAAGAAAGAAAGAAAGAAGAGAGAGAGAGAGAAGGAAAGAAAGAAAAAAGAAAGAAAGAAAAAAGAAGGAAGAAAGGAACTAACTTTCCTCTGACCCCAGGTTTATCCTCAGCCACTTGGCTATTTCCATTTTCTT
>JADRCC010560567.1:0-12003 GCA_019843855.1 Hylomyscus alleni
TTAGGAACAGGCAATTTGTATTTACAGATTGCTGCATACATAATTAATAGTGAATAATAGTGATGAATAATAAATAACATTGACATCCATTATCATGTACGGACATCTCCAGAAAATTGCCAGCCTTTGAATTTCTTCACATAAGTTATTGCTATTTCCTAATTAACTGAAAACTACTCTTTTTCTAACGTTAGTCAACTTTTAGTCTCCTCCTTGTAGTAACATCCATCCATTTCTTTATTAAACACAGATGTAAAGGGAAACCAGCAGTTTTAAGTCAGTTCCTAGAATACCACAGAGTGGGCCAGGCTTACTTAGAAGGGAGGTTGGTGTTGAAGTAAGCTTGGGACCACGCGGACATAGGCCACATCTACAATCCCAACACACAGGAAGTTCAGGCAGGAGGATCTCCAACTTGAGACTGACTGGGTTTTTATTGTGAGACCATGTTCCAAACAAAACCACAAACTAAGTGTGTTGGCTCATGCGTGGTAGAACAAACCTTTTTTCTTAGTCCTGAGAAGGCAGAGGCAGGTAGATTTCTGTGTGTTTGAGGCCAGTTTGGTCTACACAGCGAATTTTAGAACATCCAGGGCTACATAAAGAGGCTTTGTCTCAAAAAGCAAGCAGTATGTGGCTGTGCATGCCTTTAATCCCAACACTCAGATGGCAGAGGCAGGAGGACACAGAGGCAGGAGGATCTCTGTGAGTTAGAGGCCTAAGCGAGCAAACAAACCAAGCTCACATTTCCCAAAAACCTATAAAGAAGCAAAAACAAGTCTCTTAAGTAACTTGAAATTACAATTTTTAGTTATTATGAAAACCAAATGTTCATGAAGAAAACTGGAGTACTCAAAGTGGATTAGGAAGAAATGAAAACAATGTTTTGTGTTACTGACTCAAAGTACAGTAGGAAGTAGGTTTCGAACAGTGGAATTTAATTTGTGCTTTGAAAGACACATTGCCTAACATTTGCAAGGAAGTGGAAGGTATTTTACGAGGATATCAAATGCTGAAAAGCAATGTTCACAATGTAAGGGCACTGGAGAGAGGAACCAGACCAGAGCAGACAGCATCCTTTAGGACTAAGGAGGATAGTAAGAGATGAAATTTTCTAAATGTTCTTTTCTCATTAATACCAAGACTAAAAGCCACAGTAGCGTATATATGTACTGGAAGGAGCGATGGAGAGACAATACTACTTTCTTTGAAAATTAATGTTTATATAATTTACTAGTCTTTTAACCTTTGTAAAGCTAAAATCTAAGCTTCCCATTTTTGCTTTAATCATCAGGATTCTCATTTCAAATGAAAATTTCTTTTAACCATTTAATGGATAAAACCCAAACCATAATCCTGGAATGTAGAGGAACTCATCTCTGAGTTCACCAATAGTGAGAATTAATGCTGGGGTACATGTGGTTACGGTTTTCAAAGATAAATAAGTTAGACGATGCCAAGATTGTAGAAGATTGTAGCAATGTGGGCGGGAGAAGGTTGCAAGGAGACCGGCTGGCGCGAGCCGACAGAGGTGGCCTTCGCGTGACTTGGTAAGGCTGCTGGGCCTTGTGCTTTGCTAGGCATGGAGATTCCAGGAGCCTGAGGTAGCCCAGTGCTGTTGAGGCCCTTCTCTCCAGATTCCCAGGCTCTCACCGAGGATCTGCACGCTCAAAGCTCTCGTTCATTCCAGACTTACCGCACTAAGGAGTAAGAACCGTGACTCAAGCTTTGTAGCCCTTTAGTCTCTAAGTGAACTTGTCTTCTCTCACTATCCTTTATTCTTTGAACCCTACTCCGAGGGAAGGAGGGCTGCCTAGCCTTAGGTTAGTGGTTATCAGAAGAATTGGGACTCCAATTTAGCTTTTTAAGACTTTAATTGTAGAATGTCCTATGTAAAAAAAAAAAGCTGTATCCTGTGTCATAAAGAATTTGTGTTATGTTCTAGAGAATTTGAGCAACATCCTCACTGGGAATAGAGTATATTTTATTTTATTTACTTTTTTTTTCTTTTTCGAGACAGGGTTTCTCTGAGTAGCCCTGGCTGTCCTGGAACTCACTCTGTAGACCAGGCTAGCCTTGAACTTAGAAATCCACCTGCCTCTACCTCCCAAGTGCTGGCATTAAAGGCGTGCACCACTACTGCCCGGCTTTATTTACTTTTAATTAAGTGTATGATCACTTACAATGTTTTTGGTTTTGATCTCAACTTCTGGAGTTTTGCATTTGTGATAGTGGCAAGGTCACTTTCCGGATTCTGACTCGGTCTTTTACTAAAACGGTGAACTAATTTCTTGTTTTGGTTCCTGTTGCCACAGTCCCATGCTTAAGTAGCTGGGGGTCTTTAAAAGCTCTGCTGTCCAGAACTGAACCCCCAGACTCCACCTTCGTTGGAGTCACCTAAGCTAGGCCCTGATGCCTGGGATCTTGCCTACATTCACAAACTGATGTGCCCATATTTGTAAAAAGAACCAAAAGTGATTTTTATTCCCACAGGTTTTAAAAACCTGAAATCATCATTCTCTTGAAAGAAATTATCTTCCTACTTCACCTTCAAACCCAGTGGTGTACTTAGTTAAGATGAATCTTTTCCCTAGCTCAAGTACTCTTAGCACATCCCTGTCCTCTCTACTAGGGTTAGAGTTGACTTATAGCCAAGCCCAACAGTTACCACTGTAGTAGGTATATGTATATAGTTATTATATAACAATGTCATAGTTATCATGTCAGTAAGTAGAGGAGGGAAAGAGACGTTGGATACTTTGTGCGCATGTAGAGGGACAGGAATGACTGTGGTCTTCTTTTATTAATTGTGTTAAAGTAGGAGACCTCAAGGTAACAGCTTTAGCCACAGAGCATAACTACGTAATAATGATACACCACACTAATTGTAAGTTTGATTTTTGGCACACATATTGAATGTGTGCATTTTAGGAATATTAATCCAACTATTAATTGAAGACTCATATGGAGATAACGAGGACAAATAACCCAGAAAGATGATCCTAATGTTCCCAAAGAAGTGGGACTGTCCATGGGAAAAACTAGGACTGACATTAAACATAAACTTTAATGGAAAACTCCTTGGATATGATGTTCCTCTTGATAAAAATAATAATATTTATTTCTTTTTTTGAATTTGTTTTATGTATATGAGTGCTCTGTTTTCATGCACACCAGAAAAGAGGATCAAATTCCGTTACAGATGGTTGTGAGCCACCATGTGGTTGCTGGCTATTGAACTCAGGACCTCTGGATGAACAGTCAGTGCTCTTAACTGCTGAGCCATCTCTCCAGCCCTTTTATATTTTTCTTAAGGAGGAATTTTTATGATTTCTATCCTGGTCAAAGGTTCTATTACTATTATTATTATTATTATGCCACCATCTCTAGGTGGATTTTAAATACCTCTATACTTTGGAGAGGTCTTCCATATCAATAACCAGATACTATTATAATGTTAGCTGATGTTTCTCTCGGTGATAAGTTCCTTTTGAAATAATTGAAGAAAGTTGACTGATTCAAAGGACCAAGACAAGTCATTATAAAATAATTACTTTATTCATGACAAAAATATTAATTTGGTTTTAGAGATATTTTATGGCAAGTTAAAGGTCTAATGATGAATTCTCTTATTAGGAAGATATGAGACCACATATATGGAACAAGTTACTTTAATTGTACTGCATTTTAAAGTAAGCAGAATTACCTTTGAAGGACTTTAGGAATTATTAAGAAAAATATCTTTCATGTTTCTACTGAACAGTTTAAGAAACCTGATTCTCTGACCTAGAAATCAGAAATAGTCTATAAATTTCATGAGAAAACGGTTTTACTCTTGAAGCAGAGACAAGTCTATCAGCGATGACTTTATGACACCATCGGCCTTCATGATATTTAGGGGAGCAAATAAATACACCTCACAGCAATTAGATTTAAACTGCTTTCCTACTTATTTCTATTAGAAAATCTAGGTAAAAGGCACAAGATTAAAACAGAGGGTGTGGATTTAGGACATGGCAAGAGATGAACTTTTAACTGGCATAGTGATGTAGACAATGGGGTTTAGGATATGGTAGGAGATGAACTTGTTACTGACAGAGTGATGTAGACGATGGGGTTTAGGATATGGTAGGAGATGAACTTGTTACTGGCAGAGTGATGTAGATGATGGGGTTTAGGATATGGTAGGAGATGAACTTGTTACTGACAGAGTGATGTAGACGATGGGGTTTAGGATATGGTAGGAGATGAACTTGTTACTGGCAGAGAGATGTAGCAAGGAAGATGAATACTCTAGGTAGATCAGGTGCAGACAGCTGGGGAATCAAACTCATCAGTGAAACAAAAATAAGAATAGTTTTCTAAATTCATAAGGTAGTTTGTTCTTAAAGATGGGCTTATCAATTTCTACTAACTGGATATTTGTGACAGGTCTTGTAAACCAAAATAAAAGAACAAAACAAAACAAAACAAAAAAACCAAAATACACCAACCAGACAGTTCACATTCTTAAACTCAAAACAAAATGCATGTTTTAAAAGCACGTGACATTTAAACAGTCTGTCTGCAGTTATGTGTACTGACATATCGGACTGCCTTTGATACCCAATCATTTAACTTTCTTATTTCTTTGGTGTCATTTTTTTTGCTTTTGTTTGTTTGTTTGTTTTGTTTTGTTTTGTTTTGTTTTGAGACAGGGTTTCTCTGTATAGCCCTGGCTGTCCTGGAACTCACTCTGTAGACCAGGTTGGCCTCCAACTCAGAAATCAGCCTGCCTCTGCCTCCCAAGTGCTGGGATTAAAGGCGTGTGCCACCACTGCCCTGTCTTTTTTTTTTTTTAATACATCTTTCATTTGAAGAGATTTAGATGATCACTTAATAAAGTAAATCCTTTGATGGATTTTTGTGGTGCCGCTATATTAAGACTCTAGTAGGAAGTAAACTTTTATCTTATATTTAATAAACTTTGATGATATTTATGTTTTCATCCTCTGTCTTATTTGTTAAGAAAGGAGCTATTATTATATTGCAGCATTTTTCCTTTTGACAGCTTTTAGCTACTTAGAAAATTTTCATTCAAAGGATAAAGTATTTATATTCTGGGAAGTCCATCTTGTTAACTGGACCAGTCAACTGGACGGATTTCAAAGAAAGTGCAAATTGGAGATTTCAAGCTCCTTACATTACCAACATTTAACGGTACTGAAGAGATATCACTGACGCTTATTCATTAGTGCAACCTCAGCTTCTGGGGTAAATGCAGACGAACTGATACTACTGTGTGTTGCAGCCTCTTTGAATCAAATGATGACTCTACCACGTAGAAAGTGAATTGGATTTTCTTCTAAGCTCTCAAGGGAGATAAATGCAACTTCTTCATTACTTATGATATTAACTTTCTCGACCTGAGATTTGTTCCAACTTATATGTAAGGGCAGCATTTGTGCTTGGATTTATTTTGCTTGAAATGGTTAGTGATTTTTGTCTCTCTTAAGAGTTTTCCCTTGCCGGGAGGTGGTGGCACATGCCTTTAATCCCAGCACTTGGGAGGCAGAGGCAGGCAGATTTCTGAGTTCAAGGTCAGCCTGGTCTACAAAGTGGGGGACAGCCAGGGCTATACAGAGAAACCCTGTCTTGAAAAACCAAAAAAAAAAAAAAAAAAAAAAAAAAAAAGAGTTTTTCCAGCCGTGTAGTGGTGGCGGCGGCGGCAGGCTGTGGAAAGGTCTTTTGTTGAATAGATCACAGACAGAGTCAAATGTTGGCAAGTGAGAGGGTAAAGGAGAAGAAACAGAACAAGAGGGAAGACACAAGGCATGAGAGCAGAGGCAGAGTGCCGTGGGGACAAAGCACGTGACTGGGGACCTCATTTGTCTGTCAGTTCTGAGATCAGAACTTCTCTAACAGTTTTGCTTAATCTGGAAGTGGTCAGTAGTGCCTGTGAGCTTGGCCACATCTGGGCTTTCTGTACCTCTGAAAACGTCATTGTTTACTAAGAGATCCTAGAGTTAATCTCCTTGTTTCAGGCCCAGATTGTAGGAGCCTGCCCTGCTGTCTTACTGACGTACAGGATGTAAGATATGGATTTTCCTTTACATCACCTCTTCCCGTTTCTTTCCATTTATTTCCACGGCCAGAATCAAGCTTAGCACTTCATCACCTCGACTATTGGTTTGGTTTCTAGCAAGAAGACAGTATCTCCAATACTCTCTCTGCTTCTCAGATCTACTCAGAGAGACTTTTCCTCCCTACCCCTTTTATTTCAGATTTGCTCTAAGCTTGTATTGTTTTTGAAAATCATCATGGGTAACTCAAGGGTTAGTAGCAAGATTGATAGTACAGTTCTTTTCTCGACATTAAAGCCGGTCACAATGTTCAAGTTTACCTTTAATTGGACTTCCTTTGTTGCCTTAAATGGCTAGTGACTTTTGGCATACCCTACAATCCTTGCATGATGAAGCCTGAACTCTTTACGTTGTCACCACCTGGACTATGCCCTTTCATTTGCGCATGTTCAAATCCTACTTTACTTAACACACATTTTAGATATATTGTTTATGAAAATGTACCAATGTTCTTCCAACAGATGTGACCAGTTTGTCTTTGCACCATCACAACTATGTAAATAACTCACTTGGTAGATCCCTGTTTATTTCCTTCTAGTATAGTTCTGCATTCTATCTGCTTTTAGATTATAGATACATTGATGGGAGAATTTGTATTTTATTATTTCCTGTATTTTCTATCTAATATATGTCTCATTGCCTTATACAAAATCACATCTCTATATATCTGTTAAACCAAGGGTAATGTCTCCTAGAAATATAAAAAGTAATGTAATGAATTCTTTTCACAAGGAAAGAATATTTTATAATGCACACAATGTTGCAACTTAAAGAGGTGTGTTGTTTTTTAAATGGTCTTGATTTATGAAAGGTGTCCTAATTATAATAGGAAAAAAGGATTTTTTTGTAAAGTCAAAGTTTTAATATTTTTATTATATTCTCTATAATAAAAAGGAAATGATCTTAAGATATGGAGATGAGTTATAAAATTGGACTTAATAATATTAGTGGAGAGAAAATAAATTTTATACTAGGTATATGTTAATTATGGTGAGTTAGTTAAGGTATTTAGTGTTTAGAGCTTGATTCCTAAACAAGGAGCAATATATATATATAACAATTATACAATAATTGCATAATAAGCCTTCTCCCTAACCTTGGGGCATTGATTTCAAATACTGACATATGGTTAAGATAATATTATTCTAGAACTTGATATTAAACAAAGTAAAGATTGCAAATGTGCAGAAAGTTCAGGATATTGAATATTTTTACATATTTTAGCTCACTGGATGATTATTTTTACTGTCCAAATATGAAGACTGGATCTATTAAAGCCACTGAGCTTCAATTCCTATCTTCTCTACTAAGGCTAAGTAAGAGATGCTGCTGCTGCTGTGCCTTCGTAGTGGACATAATGGAGAAGGGGCAATAGTAGTATTGCAGTGAATATTTTTCTGTAAATTAACAGTTAAGAATGAGGTGACATAGAAATTACCAGTGGAAAGATGCTAGTTAAAAATTCTCTAGTTGTTGTAACATATAGACCTGGAAAGCATTATAATTGATAGTATGTATATAGATGTGTATTTCTAGTTAGCTTCTTAGGTATATTGCATAGACAAAAATATTATGAGCTGAACTGCATAAGTTATTTCCTAATCTTGAGAGCATTAAAATTATGGCCAAATTAATACATCTTATTTTCTTGGTGCTATTAAAAAATAAATTTATCCTCTTATAATTTTATCAGTCTTAATATATTTTCTCTAAAAATTTAAATGTTTTATTACTTTACATTCATTTAGTTATCCCTCCCCCAACAAATAAAGCCTCCACACTTTAAAAATAGGCTTCTTTTATCCTAATATCGGCATCGTACAAGTTTTTGGAAGGCTTTCTTGAAGTCTTCATTAAAGATGGTATAAATCAGTGGATTAATAAGGGAATTCAGGTAACCAAGCCAGGTCAAAAAATTTGACATTTCTTCAGAAATTTTACATTTTTCACAGACGTTAACAACCAATTCTTTTACAAAAAAGGGCAGCCAACATATTACAAATGCACCCAAGATCAATCCCAGGGTAGTGGCTGCCTTGCGTTCTCTAGTGCCTGAGATTTTCTGTCTTCTCCAAGATTTCTCATGCTTCAGCTCCGATCTGGGACTCTTCACTGTGCTGTGAATTCTATCAAAGTCTGTTGATGGATCGGACAAGGATTTTTCTAGCATGTAGGATGTGGAGACCAGTTTAATGCTCTTCTCACCACTCTCCAAAAGGACTTGGCCATTCAGCTCCTCCTTTATCATCCGACTTGCTTGTCTCTTGTGGTACAGTGTCCTTGCTGCTCTGTATATTTTGTAGTAGAGGATCAATATCAATACAAGCGGGATGTAGAAAGCTCCAAACGTGGAGTAAATTGTGGAAACAATGTGGTCATGTTTGATGATACACTCATCATCGCGGCTAGTTCCTTGGTGCCTCCAGAAGAGAGGAGGCATAGAGATGAACACAGATATAACCCACACTACTGTAATCATGATGCCAGCATGCCTGGGAGTCCTCTTCCTGGCATACTCAACTGCGTCTGTGATGGCTCGGTATCTATCCAAGGCTATAGCTGACAGATGCAAGATGGAACACGTACAACAGATGATGTCAACACTCAGCCAAATGTCACAGAGTACTTGTCCCATAATCCAACTCTCTCTCACAATGTACACAATACTGAAGGGCATCACCAGGACAGCTACAAGAAAATCTGTAACTGCCAAGGAACAAATTAAATAGTTGGCTGGGTGGTGCAGCTTCCGAGTCACAATGATTGCAGCGATCACGAGGGAGTTGATGGTGGTTGTCATCAATGCCAGCCCAGACAGAGTGAGGGATACCAGAATTTTAGATGGCACTCGGTTTAACACTTCCTCAGAGGTCAAGTTTTGGTCTGATGAGTTTAAAAAATCCATTTTTTTGTTTAAAAGATTAATATAGTTGAAGAAATGAGTACCTGTAACAAAGGAGGAGGAAAACATAGTTCAGAGAAAGTTTCAAGTATGGTTCTCTTCTTTTTAGAAGAGAAAAAAAATATGTGCATGTTTTCCTAGAGCATTGTACAGACTGAAAATTGAAGCTCATATTTTTCTAGCTTAAGAAATCCAGTGAGAAAAGTAACAAATAGTAACTTTCAAAATATTTATTATAATTTTCTCACATAAAGCAATTTCTGTGAGTAAACTAACCAATTATCTAATAATTTCCCCAAGACTATGAAATTGTTTTCAACAGTATATTAGCTCTAATGATTTTTCTTTGTCTACAGCAGAAGCTATGTTGAAAAGTACATGTTCATATTTTATACTTGTGTATTTTGTCATAGAGCATGAGAACATTAAAGTCGGCATTTAAAAATGGTAAATGTATTTGTATTTAATTCAAAGTTACATGATAACATTATAATGGAAACTTGTAATGTATTTGATGCCATAATGTAGAGGCTACATAGAGAGAGGAAAACAAATACTATATGTGGCATTTTATAAAATTAGAAAAACGTTAGTAGTCTTTGGGAACGTGGTAGTTAATTTGGTTTGAAAAGACAAAATAAGATTAGTTGGAGTCATATAACCCTACTTTATCAATTATAACAATAGCATACATGAACAAATAGCCCTCTTACCAAGTGAACCGCCAGTTAGGATTGCTCATAGAGGCTGTTTCCCTGACAGTCATGTTGTTTTCTTTGTAAATCACTGCTACATTGATGGCATTACATTGCTGCTTAGGGAGGATCCTACATCCATGGTTTATCATTGTTGCTTTAGTCTGTTATTTAATTTAATTGGAAGTCAAATAAGGTCTGGGAATAGATGTAGCTCAGTGGTAAAACACTTGCCTAGCATGTAAGGGCCTGGGTTTGAGTCCCAGAACAGAAAGAGGCAAAGAACAGTAATTGGAGTGTACTCAACTCAAATACAAGTAATATTGTTTTACAAGCTGTTTCTTCATTTCTCATTACTCGCCTTTTGCTTTCATAATTTTTAATGACTACTTGGATCTCAATGATGGACAGACAGGAATTAGAATGTGATATTTCTATTCCTGGTTATAATTGCTACTTTACAAACATATCTTAGCATTATATTTACTTCAAGGGGGTAATATTTCTTTTACAACTGGATTGCTAACATAATACTTAAAATATTTTTTAATATTTAAAATCTTAATATTTATATGTTCAGTATTTTATAAGGATGCAAATGATCATGTACTTGCCATGAAGTTTTCTGTTTGCCTGTGTTTGGGTACCAGTACAAAATTTAATTTTGATTTCCAGGTGTTCACAAAGTCAACTGCTGCTAAGCAAATTGAAGACCAAAAAAATACATGAATATTCACCATCTACATAAGTGATTGTCCATCGTATAGTTGAGAAATTATCTCACCTACATAATGCCCATCCATAAAAACAACTAAGGTATATTGTATCTACATATCACCTGTACAGGTCAACTAAGACACATCAAGGAAAACAGTGGAATGTAAATTCCTCTGTCCCTAGAAATTCTAAACTAGAAGTTATTAAACTCATTGGCTCTCAGAACCACGCTGAAGGTTTGTTAAGCCATATTCCAGGGTCCAAACTTTGGAGGTTATGATTCAGTAAGTCTGTGTGAGGCTCTAACACACACATTTCTGACACATTTCCAGGTGACAGTGATGCTCAGGCATCAGAGAGACTGGCTTAATCATCCTGGCTGCTTCCAATCATTCTCTTGATTTTCCCCTCAGTGCTATAGCATCTATAACCCTCTCTCAAATGATAGCATCTACAGTATTTCAAAATTTCTTCAAAAATGTTTCTTTCTGATATTCTTACTTATTGGAAACTCTCAAATAAATGACCTCTGCTAAAGTTTTCATTGTATATGTCTCTATTTTCATTGGTGGCTTAGTGTGTTTCTTCCTGTTTAGGGATATAAGTCTTCTGCCCTCACAGATTTCCCATGTATTCTATTCTTTTCTGAGAGAATGTTGGGTCAGATGGTCTGAGATGTAGAGAACTCATAGGTGTTATCAGAACAGTCGTAAAGGCCTTGTACATGGTTTTTAGTAACACAGGACCTTCCATTCCTACTTATCCTTTCTTTATTCCTTCCTTCCTTCCTTCCTTCCTTCCTTCCTTCCTTCCTTCCTTCCTCTCGCCCTCCCTCCCTCCCTCCCTCCCTCCCTCCCTTCCTTCCTTCTTTCTTTCTTTCCTTCCTTCCATTCTTTCTGCTTCCTTCTTCCCTCCTTCCCTCCCTCCCTCCCTCTCCCTCCCTCCATCCCTCTCCCTCCCTCCCTTCCTCTCTTTCTTGGCAAATGCCATTTTTAAAAATTGTTCAAAAATGTTATTTTTCACATTTGTTGGTGTATGTGTGTGTGTTTCTGTTTGTGTGTGATCATGCATATCATGGCACACATATGGAGGCCAACTTTGAGGGGTCAGTTTTTTCTCCTCCCATCATAAGAGTTTCAGAGATCAAACTCTGGTTCACAGGCTTGTTGGCAAGAGCCTTTACTTGCCAAGCCATCTTGGGGGCCCTCCCTGTCAGTTCTTATGTATTCTCCCTGCAAACAAGTTTGAAAGGTCAGTGATCTTTTATGAAAATCTTACTCCAAATCCAGTGGCACATTTGGGAAATATGTCAAATTAATTAATTTCTGTTTTCTCTCCTATTCCTGCCATTTTCTCCTCTCTTCACATATTTTATATTATAGATTCAATTAAAATCTCTCTCTCTCTCTCTCTCTCTCTCTCTCTCTCTCTCTCTCTCTCTCTCTCTCTCTCTCTCTCTCTCTCGTGTCTCTCTGTATGCCTGATATCTTACAGTATGCTCAGAGATCAGAGGAGGTATCCTAGTGTATCACTTTCTGCCTTTTTTTTTTTTTTTTTTTTTTTTTTT
>JADRCC010560571.1:0-11104 GCA_019843855.1 Hylomyscus alleni
CATCCCTCACCCAATAGGAAGCAAGGGATGAGCACAGTGGTGCAGTCCATTCCAGCAGGTTTCTGTAAGTGGGAGGGGGCAGGGAAGATGGCTGCCACCCATGGCCCTCTGGCCTCCTCTGGGGATAGCCTAGGCTCTGACTGTTCCTGGAAGACTGGGGTTCACTGTTCATAATGAAACCTGGCTCCTGACCAGGAAGGCCCATCCTTCACACTCAGAGTTCAGCCACAAAGGCCAGGGGTCCTCCCGTGTTCTATGGGAGGTTGAGGCTTGCCCTGACTGCCTCTAGAGGCCCTCAAGTATTAGTTTAAAAACTAGTATTCCTGGCAGAAATTAAAAGTTACTTTTTGGCTGACATCTTCTGGCACAAAGACAGATGGTTCAGGCCTTCCCATCGCAGTTCTTTGGACCTTGGTCTCGAGCTGTTAGCTTCATGCAGAGGACAGCTAGAGGAGGTCCGTCCTGTACCCGTGTGTATTGGGCACAGGAGGTTGGAAGATGGAGCCTTCCCTAGCTGGCTGGAGACAACACTGGCCTGGGGTACTGCCAGCACAGGGGCTACTGTTTCTGTGGTCACTTGTTCCAAGACAACAGGTTAGTCCAGCATAAGTTCCCTCACCACCAGCTGGCCCTTTCTCCGGCCTCTCCCAGTCCCCAGAGGGAGAGGTGAAGATGGGGTTTATGTACAGGTCCACAAAATGGGGTGTTCATCAGGACTCAAGGACTTGAGAAGAGCCCAGCTGCCCAGAGTCCCCAGAGCTACCCCCCTCTGCAATCAATCCTCCAGTTAGCCTTGGCTGTGTCTGCGCCATATGAAGCAGCCAGCTAACTGGGTAGGCTGGGGGGCATCCAATCAGCTCTCTGTGGACACCTCAGCTGTAGTGAGAACTGCTTTCCTAAAGCAGCCCCTTCCTACCTCTCCTGAGCAGGGCCTGGCCTGGACACATGTGTGCTAAGCACAGGAGCAAGGAGAGGGGATACTAGCCATCTGCTGGAGAAGACAGTGCTGTGCCAGGGTGTTGAGGACACAGGAGCGAGCAGGGCCTAGGCCCGAGTGTAGCCTAGGGACCTTTGGGTGTAATCATAGCGTACAGAGATCAGTACCTCCTGAGCCAGGACTTCCCTTCCCCCAGGATGGCCTTTTGCAACTTAAGGGCCCCCACACATCATCAATCCTGTGTCACACTAAAGGACACCGGATGTAAGGGAGGGAGCCTGGCCTAGCTTCAAAGGCCCCAGGGCAGGATGGATTGTGTCCTCAGGCTTGCTGCTGTCTCTTAAAAAGCCAGGGTTGGGGGTGGGCTCAACCCCAAACGGACCAGAGCATGCCCTGCTCCTTGGGGCTGCTGGCAGATAGCCTAGCCCAGCTCAGCCTGGGCTCATTATCTAGGGATGGGGGAGGCAAGGCACAAGGAAGCAAGCCTATATTATCCTATCTCTACCCTCTCTGCCTAGCCACTGGGTCTCTCAGCTTCCACCTAGGCTCTGGCAAGGATCTCTGCAAAGGTCTGCTGGGGAGTCCTGCTCTGCCTCAGTCCTCCTGCAGTGTCTCTTCCTCACCATCACCAGAGGCAGCCTGACACACTGGAGGCGATAGGGGCTGCTGGTCAGGGGCATAAGAACTGCAGCATCAATTGTAAAGACCCAGCTCTTTGCTGAACAAGGGGATATTATAGATCTAACTGCCTGTGAGGCTGATGTCAGGGAGAGGGGGACCTGCAACAGGACATCTGTCTAAGACTTAGGTGAGAATCTGCTCCCACTGGAGGAGGGGCCTGCCTAGCCTGCTGGTGCTGGGGGCTGACTTGCATCTGTCCTCCCTAAGGCCTCAGGATAACTCGATGGCATGGCAGTTGTGTGGGCTGTTAACTGTATGACTGCAGGGAGCACTGGTAACTGACTCTGCAGGCCGCTTTGATGCGACGCTGTGTACATCACCCTATCTCAGACAGTCCTCCCATGGCTAAGGCCTTGCTCTGCCCCGTAATGACCCCAGTGCTGGAGAGAGCTGGGACATCAAAGTTTGTAGAAGTGCTCTGACTTTCCCATAGCAGTCAGTGCAGTGTGATATCATCAACAGGGATTGACACAGTCTAATGCCCAACCAGCAGCTTCCTTGCCCCTGGGTCAAGGCCCTCTAGGACAGAAAGAGAAGGGAGCTGGGCCAGGAAGGTGGCAAACAGCATACAGTACAGCCATGGCAGGAAAGGTGTAGGTGTGTGCTGGCTGGAAATGGAGTAGCGAAGCAACACCCTGGCTCTCTTGGGCTGCTGACAAGCTCTTCTAGAACGAAACGAGCTCTATAGGCCCTGGAATGCTTGGGTTAATTTTACGCATGACTTCTTACCGGTTGAGCTTGGGTTTATCCTTTGGAAAGCATCCTTCTGGAAGCCGTGGTCTATGATTTGGTAACAGCCCTGAGTGGAAGGAAGAACATATGAGGGGTCAGTCTCCACAGTTCTGAAATGGTCAGGGGTAAAGACCATGGGAGCGGGGAGGAGGGTGTGTGTGTGTGTGTGTGTGTGTGTGTGTGTGTGTGTGTGTGTGTCTCGCACACTCGAGTTTTCTCCCTCCCTCCCTCCTCCCTTCTTTCTCTCTCTCTCACCACCTCTCCTTCAGCTGTGACAGCTGGCTGGGAAGAGGAACTGGAGTCCCCACCACCCCTCTGAGCCTTGGGTACTGTGACCTGCTCGATGAGCCATCTTCACACACTCCTCGATTTTTCGGTGTTCTTCCCGGCACAAGCCTGTGACCCTCTGGGGCAGCATGCCTCCATGAGGCCGGATGAACTGACTGAGTAGCAATACATCCTAGTGAAAACCAAGAATAGGAATGTGGGTCAGCTGGGTTTGCTTGTTTGCTGGGAACCCGGACCGTGGGCTCCACAGGGCTCCCAGCACCTTCCCCAAAACGTTCTGACACCCTTAGATGAGACCAGAAACGCTACAGTGAGCATTTTACCACCGGTCTTTCTTGGTAGCAAGATGCCAGGTGGCTATTCTCCACTGCTGACATGGGACAGGTGAAGTGTTTCCATGAGAGGAACGCCTGCCTGTTTCACCTCAGTCCCAGGACGGAGATGGTGCAGGTGAAGTGCAGAGACTGCTGTTCCTGCTCAGGTGCTAGAGCTGAGAGGGAGGGAACCAGATGAGAAGTTCAGTCCACGTTTCCTAAGCCTGTTACCCTGAAGGGAAGGGTCCCTAGGCTTCCTGTAGCCCCCCATACCTAACAAACTATGTGGGATAAATCTAGCAAGGACAAACCCTCTCCCCCACTACAAATGGCTCAAATACTTGCCCTTGCCAGGCCCAATGTCAGCCTCAGCAGTCGCTGTCTGTCTGGCGGTCTGCTGCCCTGGCTGTTGTTGCTGTACAACTGCAAATCTGTTATAATCACTAAACAGCTCTTGGGGACCTGGGCCCAGAACTCTCAGCCCTACACTCATCAGAAGCAGGTAACAAGACTTGGACTAAGCCACAGCTAACATGCTAGCTTGTATCCTCAGACCCTTTACTGCAGGCTGCCAAGTCAGCCAACAGTTGCACACAGCTTGGGCCAATAGTACTCCTAGTGGAAAAGGGAAAATGGAAAACAACTTTAGCCTTTACCTCAGAAAGAATTAGATTTCTTCTCCTGGAAAACCAGAGTCAAATCAACTTCCTGGAAACAGCAGTAGGAGTGTGCCTCAGGTGTCTGGGCAGTGTGGGCGTTGCCTCCCTCCCTATCTGCAGCTGAGATTGCCAGCATGCCTGTATATCACTGACATCCACGAGAAGAAGCTCTGATCTCAGCCTTCTGCTGCTCGCTCTTGGCACTTGAGAGGACCCAGGGTGGGGGAGAGCCTGGGGTGGACTGAAGCCAAGGTTCCCTGCCCAGGAGATTAGTTGGGTCACTCTGTTCAGATCCTCCTGGTCTTATCACATGACCAGGATCTCTGCCCTTAGTCATCCTGAGCCTTAAAGGGGGAACTGGGACAACACAGGTCAAACTGGCCCAGAGCCTGAATCACCTGAATCCCTAAAATAGTGTTCATGTCACCAGTGAACGCTCTCGAGAACAACTGTGGGGTGTCCAGGGCTAAGTCCTATCTTCTGCAGGGTAGCAGTTAGCACGTGGGCTCTGCCAGACACCTCAGATTTGAAGCCCAGCTCTGATACTTAGTGCTGGGTGATTGCGGCACATTCATTAACTTCTTCATGCTTTAGATTCCCTCATTGCAAAGCAAGGAAGAGGAAGTCCCTTCCTCACGGGGTTAATCAGAAATCTAAGGGCCGATAAATGGCTCAGCCAGTAAACATACTTGCCACCATGCCTGACTATCTAAGTTCCATCCACACACACAGAGGAAGAACTGAATCTCCATGCCTGTGCTGTGGCATCTGTGACCTCACATGGACACACACTCCTTAAAGAGAGAAAGGGGTGGGGGTGGGGTGAAGAACAAGAACTAAGTGGTGTGGAGTCTGGAGCTCCACTGTGGAGGCTAGAGTGTGTCTGAAGATCACATTGTGAACTAACTCATTACCTACAGGGAGAGCCAAATTCAGACCCAATTCCATCCCCATGAGAACTACCCCTGCCATTCTGAACAAGGCCACAAATGCAGTCAGTGGCTTCCAGCCCCACAGCCCCACAGCCCATGAGAACTTTAAAAATGCCAAGCTGATTGAGTCTGTCTGAAGCTGAGTTGTTTGAGGAGTGATTTTCCTTAAAAAAAAAAAAAAGTAAGTGCTGGGCGGTGGTGGCGCACGCCTTTAATCCCAGCATTTGGGAGGCAGAGGCAGGTGGATTTCTGAGTTTGAGGCCAGCCTGGTCTACAGAGTGAGTTCCAGGACAGCCAAGGCTGTATGGAGAAACCCTGTCTTAAAAAACCAAAAAAAAAAAAAAAAGAGAGAGAAGCAAATACTCTTAACTGGTGAACCATCACTCCAGCCCTATATTTCTTTTTTCTTAAAAAAAAATTATTTTTGAGATTTTATTTTTATTCTATGCATACAGGTGTTTTGGCTGCATGTATGTGCGAGTACCATGTACATGCAATGCCTGTGGAGGCCAGAAGAGGGTACTGGAATCTTTGGAACTTGATATATACAGCTCTTACCCACTCTGTTTGTGTTCAGAACTGAAACCTTGTCCTCTGGAAGAGCAGCCAGTGCACTTAACCACTGAGTCATCTCTCCAGCCCTCAGTCCAGTATTTCTTCAAGCTACCACACTGCCAGGGTTGACAGCTACTGGACAAGGTGCTGCCTTTGATGGCATTGTAGAATGCAGCTGTCACTCACTATATAGGGAGGACAGTGCTCAAGGTAAGAGGCCCCTAACCCCAGAGAATGCAGGAGATGGTCTTTACATCCACACTTACCTCATAAGTATATTTATGCTTCAGGTTCCAACGGCAGATGGGGCACTGGCCTGAGGGGTTAGGGGGATCTGGAGTTGCCTTGGGAGTTTCTGTGATTCGGCCTTCAATCTAAGAAGCGGGGGGGGGAAAAAAAGTCCAGTGTGGGAGCCAGGGTCAGACATCAGACATGCAGGTCTTTAACTTTGATCACACCCTGCATGAATGCCAGTCAAAGCTTACTTCTGAGGGTCTCATGGCAGCAACTAACAGGTCTTCTTGCATGGTGGAGATTTTCTGTATCTGCTATATGCTGGGCCTTGGCCACAGGGACGTGGTTTGGTGGCCAGAGAGGTAATGAATACCTGTAATCCCAGCACCAGGTGGTAGAGGCAGGAAAACTGTTCAAGGCTAGCCTAGGCTACACAGTTATTAGGTTCCGAGCCAGCAGAGGTTCTACATAAGAATCTTGCTTCAAACCAGACAAAACAGCAATGACAACACAGACAGACATAGAAACTGGTAACTAGCAGAGTGGTCTCAGCCTTCCTGATGCTATGACCCTTTAACACGGTTCCTCAGGTTGTGGTGACCCCCAACCATAACATTATTTTGCTACTTCATGACTGTAATTTTGCTACTATTCTGAATCGTAATGTAAATATCTGTATTTCCTGATGGTCTTTTGGGGGTGGAGACCCTCAGGTTGAGAACTGCTGACCTAGAAGAACGGTTTGCTGTTTCAGCTGGATGCTGTCTTCCGCTGTCTTCCTTCCTCAACAAGCCACAATAAAATATCTCAACCCTAGGCTTCCCCTGCCTCCGGGAAAGGTGACAGAGGCACGTGGTTAAAAGTTCTAAATGGGGGTTGGAGATGGGTCAGCAGTTAGAGTGTGCCCTGCTCGTGCACAGGACGGGGCCTTGGTCTCCTAGCACCTAGTTCCAGGGGACTCTGATGCCCTCTTTTGGCCTTTAAAAACATGCAGACAGCTAGACACACACATATGAAAAAGTTCCAAATGGCACAGAGAAAGATGCGCTATTCAAAGAGAACGTCCGCCCATTCTGCGCATTATCTGCAGAGACTACTGTTTCCACCTTCATGGAATCAAACAAAGTCTACGCTAGCAGGTCCTGACCAAAGGTGATGTGTGCCCCACACCCCTTCTGGCCACGTCTGCGGACATTTCTGATTACACAATTGGAGAAGGGGTATTACGGGCATCTAGCAAGGATAAACAGGGAAGCCCTCACAACAAAGAGCACCAGCCAATGCTGCAGCTGAGAAACCCTGAGAAGAGCAAGACAAGCGTCTGCGTGCACTGCTACTCCTCTCTCAAACACAGAAAACTCAAGCCAATGAACATAATACATTCCCTCCTCTAAAAACAACCATGGTCTCACTAGGTAGCCTTGCTGGCTTGGAACTTATAATGTCGAGTAGGCAGACCTCGTACTTGCAGTGAGTTCTCTTCACTTGTATCATTTTGGATAACACCTTTTAACGACTCTGCAGAGGCCACATGTGACATGACCTTCCCATCATGGATGTACCTTGTGACCCAGACCCAGCCTTGGAATGGCTAAGTGTCCTAAAGCAATGATCTGGGAGTCAGCTTCAGTTGCAGGAGAGCTTAGAAGGCTTCTCTGAGGCTGAGCCTGAGCGCACAGTGGGATGGATTTGAGAGGCACTGGGACAAAAGTGACCTTGTCCTGGGGCTGGGACTGGCCAAGGGATAGAGGCTAGAAGTTCTCCTCAGTTATGCCAGGCACCACTACCCACCCCCGATTCTACCATGGCAACCCTAAACACGTCAGAGAGAAGCTGTGGGCCAGGGAAAATCTGAAGGTGCATGGGAAGCCTTGGGAGGGGCCTTGAGGGCCCCAGGAGAGAGCTAACACTCACAGGCTCACTGTCATTCACCCCGTTCTGTGCTAAGAATGGCTCACATATTAGATACCAGTCTATTTAACTCCCACAACTACGTGCAGCAGGCGTTGGATCTTATTTTGGAGGACACACACCCACAGACAGCCAAGGCAGCACTTGACCAGGCATGCATGGGCTCACCCCAGAGCCATAGTATCTCCATATGCTTTCTACAAACAGCAGATCCGTGCCTCACATGAAAAAACCTTTTTACATTAAAAGTCAACGTGAATAGCACCAATAGCTAAGAAGTAAGCTTTCACTTCTGAATTCCTAACAGAATCCCTGAGAGATGCTGTTACTGGTGTTACAGAACCAGTTAGTTCTGAAGAGTCTGAAGATGGCAGCTGAGATAGCTAGACATGGTCTGTCAGGGTCTTCAAGGGAAACCAGAAACAGCCAACAGAAGAATAGGTATCCTAATGAGGTAAAAAAAGGCTGGGCCCAGGCCGGCAGCTGTAATAGTGGGAGATGCAGTGGGTTGGGGAGATGCGGTGAGTAGGAGATGTGGTGGGTAGGGGGACGCTCTCTTTAGCACTGAGAACTAAACTCTGTACCCAGAAAAGCAGAAGCAATATGCTACTTCAAAAGTCTGGTATCAGCTGGTGTGATGGCATATGCCTTTACTCCCAGCATTCAGGAGGCAGACACAGGCAGATCTCTGTGAGTTTGAGGCCAGCCTGTCTACGAAGAGTTTCAGGACAGCCAGGACTACACAGAGAGACCTTGTCTCAAAAAACAAGAACAAAAAAGGCTGATGTTACTCTTTTTTTTTTTTTAATTTTTATCTTATTTTTTAAACTTTTATTTATTTATTTTTTTAGATTTATTTATTATATGTAAGTATGCTCTGTCTTCAGACACCCCAGAAGAGGGCATCAGATCTCACTACGGGTAGTTGTGAGCCACCATGTGGTTGCTGGGATTTGAACTCAGGACCTTCAGAAAAGCAGTCAGTGCTCTTAACTGCTGAGCCATCTCTCCAGCCCCCTGATGTCACTCTTTTCTCCAGCACAGACTTCATAGGGTGAATGCTTGTTTTAGCTTTTTGTCATTTGAAACAGGGTCTTATGGAGGCCAGGCTTGCCTTGAATTCACTGTAAAGCTAAGGGTGGCCTTGAACTCTGGATCCTCTAAATTCGGGGATTACAGTATGCACAATCATGCCGATTGCTTTAGGTTTTGATCAGAGAATAGAGAAGTGCCTTAAGGACATGGAGTTCCCTAAACAGTAAGAACTGGGTGGATGCTAACCAGCACAAGGGCCAAGGAGGTATTCTGGGAGAATGACTGGATTTCCCCCAGGGATAAGACTGTCTTAGGGTAGACTATATTTGGCTGACTGCCAGAGAGGTTAAGCCCCTGGTCCACATGGAAGTTCCTGAGCCTTCTGGGAGCTCTGTGAGGTGGCTGAGAATTTCTTGGAGGGATAGAAGGCCATGTGAAAACAAGGTTGTCTTTTAAGGATTATGGGATAATCTAGGCCCCATGACTGACTCCCAAGGGAGGTGAGATGGGCTCAGTGAGGGAAAGGGGGGTATGGGAGGAAGAATCGTTCCAGCTTTCTTACCAAGAGACAAGCCAAGATGCCAGCTAGTGAGGTTGGTGCCCAGGGCCTGCCACCTCCTAATGCATCACTTAAGGGTACTAAGTCATTCCAGACAGAAGGTAAGGATCAGAAGGGCAGGCCCTGGCCCTGGGCCAGCTAACTCTGGCTCTGCAGGCCTGCAATGCCGCCTTAGTTTCCCCTTTGGGAAACTGATTTATCACCTGCCAGAGAACATATTAGTAAAGACCTCTGAGACTTTGTCATACAAAAGGTCACTTTAATCAAGTAACAGATACCTCAGCACAGGCCCAGCGACTGTTCCTGATTAACCACACTACGGCACGCAGCCCAAGAAATAGTAGACTTCAGGATTTATGGTCTCAGAGGGAGCAGATCCTGGAGCCAGGAGTCCACGTTGGGCCTCCGTCCATCCATCCCTCAGAGGAGCAGCCAGGCAGCTCCGAAAGTTAAGGAGGTCGTGAGTGGCCAACGCAGCGATACTTACTATAGTCGTCTTCCCTTCTTGGATCTTCACCACTACAGAGATAAAGGGGAAAAATTAGGTCAGCCATTTAATAAGGAACAGGGAGTTTCAAATAACAGCTCAAATTCTACACATGCAGAGGAGAGGAGCCTTCAGGCTGCACTCTCCCACGGTCTGCTTGGGACAGAAAGTAAGCAGGGTTCACCCCTAAGTGCCAGGGCTCTATGCCCTTGAGGCTGACTGTAGGCAAGCCTGGGATGCTCTGGCTGTAGCATCTCTGTAGGAGTAAGGGGCTCCAGGCTGGCTTTTTGCCTTCTGAAGCTGAGATTCATCTTGATTTTGACCAGAAGAATTGGTAAACTGAATAGCTGTGGCAGAAAAATTGCTAGTTTTAGGCTACAAAAGTAAATCAGAGAGCTTTTGGAGCAGCAGGCCTGAAAGAGTCAGAAGTACCCTTTGCACATGTCTCCTTGCAGAGTGAATCAGCCCAAAATGGTTCCTATAATCTAAAGCACAGCACTGTCTGTGTCTCAATGGTGGCTTATCCACTCCTCAAAACACACCCCCAGAATCCTGCTAAGGCTGCATGAGACTGGCCACGAGGGAAATACTCTCTGCTCCATTCTTCTGCATCTCTCCCTGCAGGGTTGTGCTCTGCTACCATACCAGAGAAAGGGGATGGCAGAGGTAGCAAGCAAGAGCCTGAAGACAGTAGGCTCAAGGGCTTGGGGCAACCCAGGGCCTACTGATGCCTGAGGCGGCAAGGGAGAAGTGGAAGCAAGACCATCAGCTGCACACATCTGTCAGGCTACACGCACTTCCCATCTCACCTAACTAGGCCACTGAATGACAAGGCTGATGGTTATCAGAGCTGCCAGCTCACATACAGCAACTGTTCTTGGAGAGTCTCCCATGCTCCTGGCCTGTTTAGAAAGAAAAAGAAGCCACAGCTGCTAGCAAGAAACTGGCACACAGCAAATAATCAATAAGTGCTATGTTTAAGGAGTGAAATAATCATCACTGTCTCCTTTTAACTTTTAGCTGCTGCAATAGGAAGCTCAAGCTCACACGATCTGCAAACTGCCTCTCCAGAAACGAAAACCCCAGTTAAACAGTAGTTTGGCTAACACAGTTTGGTTTTACTAACATGAAAAATAATATAGACTAGAAAAGTGCCTAAGATCCTTGACTTTGAGAATCCAGTGGGAGCTAAAGATCTCTCCTAGGAAAAATATCCAACCGCAAATACACAAGTTAGCTATGGGCTGCAGGAGGCTCTCAGCCAGCTGTGGGGTATGTGTTAGAGACCTGGCTATCCCTCAGACGTGGAAGGGGGGTACTCCTGCTTCTTCTTTCTGCCTATCATATTTTCTAAAATAAACAAAAACTGCTTCTGCAAAAACATAATATAAACAACAAAAAGAGAAGGGCCTAAGGGAAAGGCAATGCTAACCCAATCAGAGTCCATGTTAGCATCTGTGCCCAGTGATCTCTGTGACCAACACCTAATTGAACACAGGCTGTCTGGAACTAGCCCTCATTTGTTTTCTGGGAAGACCATTCATAAAGAATCGTTACTCCAAAACAACCAAACCGAGAGCCCTCCATGCCCAAGTCTAGACACAGAAAACTGAAACAATGACCAGAAAAACCCAGAGCCTTTCTTTGGAAAACATTGTAGCCACTTATATGAACTAGGTTCCTTGTGTGTAAAAGAAACTGCGTCACCTCACACACGGTTTTACTTGTCCAGAACAGAGACCAACCCATGAAGGGGATGTGGGTGAGACACAACCTGGTC
>JADRCC010560574.1:0-15066 GCA_019843855.1 Hylomyscus alleni
TGAGTTGATCTAGAATCTGTGATTTGAAGTTATCCCTTCAGAGGGATTCTGGGATACTTTATTGCTTAATTCAATGTACTATAAATGTTGTGACAATAAAAGATGTCTTCAAAGAGAAAAGACAGCATGATTGTGCTCTAATAAAACCTGACATTAATTATGACATGGGAAATGGTAGGTCTATTAGTTATAATTATAATTACAGGAACGCAATTTTAACTGCCGAATATTTAAGATAAAAAATTCAAAATATTATGTTATTAGAGTAGAAATCTTTATTCAAGGAAGGAAAGAGGGGGGAAAGTTAGATCAGACAGAGAACAGAAAAGAAGTAGATATTGAAGGAGCTAATTTATTAGGCCATACAGTGTGGCATAGTTATATCATGGCAATATATTGGAAAGTTAATGCAGTCTATCTACTCTGTTTGTTTCTCTTCATTAGCCAGATAGTGCTGTGTAAAGCACCACACAGGTTTGTATGTTGGTTAGTTGCCTTCTAAAATTAAGTGTATATACAGCACTCATTGGACAAGAAACCATAGAGTCAGGATGTGTGGAATGCTTCATTTGGAATGTATAAAAGAGTTCCTCCATGCAGCCTCCCACTTTCATAAACCTGTTTGTCCATTTTTGGAACTATCTATGTCAGGTTAGAATGCCAATGAGCCAGAGAGTTTATTATTCATCTTGCTATGTAACCACAGTTACATTGGCCTGGGTCTCACAGTATTGACCAAGTTAGCCTTGAATTTGTCACAAGTCATCCTCCACAGCCTTGTGTGTGTGTGTGTGTGTGTGTGCGTGCACGTGTGTGTATATATTTGTGTGTATATATGTGTGTGTGTGTGTGTGTGTGTGTATGTATGTATTTATAAAGGCTTATTGCTCAGTTCATGGTTCATGGTTCATGGTTTTTCATTGTATTTGTTCAGAATAAAGGGGACTTTGTTACAGATTTTTGCATTGTTAATGATGTAAATATTTACCTTTATCTGGATGAAGAACTCCTATATGGTTGAAGGCTCTCTCTGTGACCCAGGGGTTAGAAAAGCATCACATAGTGTTTTCAGATTTAGGGCTATGCTTCCCTAGTTTAGGAAATCACACTGGCCAGGAGTCAAATTCTACTCAAATTTTAGATGGTCACTGCTTGAAGGTAGCAACTTATAAGACCTCAAATCCTGTAAAAGATTAAGTTTTAAGATTAAGTTTTACTATCTTTTCTTTTCTCTTACTTTTTTCCTAACAATTTTACCACAAACTTTTTTTTTTCCTTTTGAGACAGGGCCTCACTCTGCAGCCCTACCTGGTTTGGAATTCACTATGTGAATTTGATGAATTTACAGTTATCTGCCTCCAGAATGCTCCTGCAAAAGATGTGGATTTGGTTCCCAGCCCCTACACTGCAGTTCACAATTGCCTGTAACTCCAGTTCTAGGGCATCCAAAGTTGTTTTCTGACTTCCATTGACATCAAATACACATATGCTGAACTTACATCCATGTAGGCAAACCCTCATACACCCAAAATAAAAACAAGTAAATCTTGAAAAAAACATGAGTTTATCAAAGTTTACAAACTGTTTATAAAGTGCTTCTGGCAAATGCTCAATAATAATTAGAAGAAAGACAAGCAAATGAATAGCCCACTAGCTCCAAGTCCTTTGTATGCAACTTGATTTTTTGTCTGAGTCATCTTACCAGACTTCAGTCTTTCATGTTAATATCCTGGTATACAATGCATACAGTTGAACTGGCCCAGAAGACTTGAGACTTCATTTTGACAGGCACAAACCTGTGGGGTACTGCAGTATCTGAAACAGATGTCAGAAAGCCCTTGGAGGAATAGCATGCCCCTCTTTTGCTTTTGCAAACCCATCCGTTCTTCTCCTCAGAAACTTCTCTCATGTTCCCCAAATATGTTTTCATCAACTTACACATTTGTGAAGACTTGTTTTTTCTCTCATTAGCTAGTAAAAATATGACGACCTGTAGGCAACGAAATGGGAAAATAACTGAAGAATATGTCTCGTATTCCCTTGGGCCTCAGCTGACACTCTAACAAAGAGTTCTGAATCCTCTTCAGTTCAGAAATGGGGCTAGGAGAGGGTACTTTCATCCTGAGTACTGTTCTGTGTTTTGTTGTGTTGGTGGCTCGTCATCCTAAGCATTTAGATGGACAGCAGTGAAGTGAGCCTTTAGAACATGATTTTAAATTGAAGCTTTATATGGTCAAAAAGTCATTGCGTAAGGCAGTAAGAACAATGGCTATTTGCATCTTAATAGACCTAGGGAGGCCTTTATGTATTTGGAGATAATTTGTCAGCAACTTAATCCATTGACTAAACTTGTAAAACACTAAAGAAAAAATAATAAAATTAAAAAGGTTAGAACTACTCATAGTGTGTCTTCAGAGTATGAATAACCTCATTGTTACTTTGCCCTTTAACAATATCCCAGAACTCTGTCATCAGCAACAGCAAGCCTAACACAAACAACTGGAGAGGAGGAAGGATTTATTTTAGATTAAACATGTCAGTCTGTAGTCCTTGGCAGTGTTGATTCTTGGTGTAGGGTGAAACAAGACATCGCTGGAGTGGGGATGTGTGGGAGAGGCTGGGCTCTCTCAGGGCCCACAACCACCACAATGAGATGAGAATGGGGTGACTGGAGACCAGATCTAACCTTCAAAGTTTCTCTGCAGGAGATGAGAGGAATTGAGACTTTCTCTAATTCCTGATTTCTACCACCTCCCAAGTAGCACTCACAACAGGACCAAGTCTTCAATACTGGAGCCCATTAGGGCAACATGCGTGCTCCAACTGTAGCATATACACATACTTTTGCTTACAGAAAGAGACATACATACTTATACAATTGGCAATTCAGTGATTTCTTACTGAAGAAACCATTTTTAGTCATTTTAAAAATCAAATCAGAATTGAGTCTATTGAGAGAGCTCAGTGAGCAAAGAGGTGGGATGTGTTTTTATGCCATGAGAATTAATGCATCCTTCCGATTGTGCAGCTTCTCTGATCAGCTTACACAATTTTCTCTGTTCATTTCTTAGTTGGTAGAATGGAACACCTAAAATAGGAAGAGGCACAATATCTAGAATTTTTTTAGCTCTTTAAAAATTTAGGGAGGTTCCTTCATGAATGATGGAATTATATTTTTCAGTACATTTAGAAAGAAAATATAAGTAAAACATGCTTAATAATGTTTACCTTGTACAGCAGTGTACACAGTATTATCGCTTGCATATCAATGTGCTCATGTGACTGACAAGGAAATGAAGTTCATCACACCCACTGCCCAACATCACGGGAAAGAACCCAACCATTTATCTCCAACCCTGAACATGAACACAATTCAAAATTTGAATTATAGCTCTTACTGAGTGCATAATGCTCTTGTGCCATCATAAAGTTAAAGTTAGGAGGTTGTTCACATTTCAGTTTAAGTACTGGACCTAAATCGCAAATCAACTTGGATGTATTTTAATAACAATCTCCCAACAGTTGTTAGGCTATATTCCATAAACTGTTTTAGTTACATTTTAAATGTATTGACTCATAGAGGTTATGCATCACATTAAATTCTTAAAAATGTGAAATAATGTTGGCTCTGGTGGCACCGTACCTGGAGGCAAAGGCAAGCAGAGCAGACTTTGAGGCCAGTTGAGTCTAGAAAGAGAGCCCCGGGCCACCAGGGTTACAGAGTGAGACTATGTCTTTAAAACAAACAAACAAAAAAACCCCTAAAATATAAAGACTTAAAATGGTGTTTATTTATTCATTAATAGTGTTCCATACAGAGAGCTATCTTCTTTCCATGTACCTTCTTCAATTACTTAAATCTAGAGCCTCAAATAGTACCACAATGTTTTTTTCTAGCATTTGGTTTGCCTGATATCAGAGGCTGTTAGTTAAGTACTGAACTGTCATAATGCTACAGTAAGAACAGATTTAAAAAAGACTGTCCTGCTTCGGACTGCCTCTGCCCTCTCCACGCATGCTTCCCTAGAGATTTGCTTAGGTGTGAACACAGGGCCTGTTGATTGCAAATGTGTTCCTACACGGGTTCAAGTCACCAGAAGACAGACATGCTTTCCCCCCTCATCCAGACGCCTGGAAATACACATGTCATACTGTTTAGGTTAGAACTGGGTCTTTTCAATTCATCCCCGTGATGGCTTAGATTAGATAATTTTGACCGGTTCTATTTTTGGTCATTTCCAGTGAAACTATGATCATGGTTTTATAAACTCTGGCTTTTTGTACCGGAGATGTGACACTCCCAAAGGCCCAGCTCCATTCTCTATGAAGCATCACTACTTAAGGCCACATTCCTTTCGTGGAATGTTGCAGCTTATCTTCTCTCTTTCCTGACTTTTAACGTTGTTGCTTAGAGAAAGGCAAGATGAGAAGCACCTGGGAATGTTAAAGACAGAGCGATGGATTACTTGGAAGATGTTAACTCTCTATATGTTGTTCTAGCATCCAAGGATAGTTTTCTTTTACTCAACCAGGGGTTTGTGGACAGGTAGGCTGGTGTTTTAGGTGCTTCAGTTGTGAAAAGTGACAGTGGTATTTTACCTAATTGATCTCATTATTATAATAGTTGTCATGGATCAGCCTCACAATTTAACTTTGCTTTTAATTGCCTAACATGGGTTGTGTGGCTTTTTCTCATTTGATTTTGGTTAAAGTAGCAACTCTCCCAAACCACGATACTAGTCTATGCTATCAGTTTTTCTAAGAAATGCTTCAATATACTCTAAATCTAGAGTTACTGTAAGTGGCCTTGGCGAGTGATTTGATTTGAGAATTGAGACTACAGTCTGGATTTACTCTTCATGCATTAACACAGGTCAAATGGACAGGGACTGCATTTTAAGTCAGTAATGGAAGGCTGAAGGCTGTCTTAAACCAATCATATCAGTTTTACCCATGACTGATTGATCCCTAGGGGCAGAGCCTTGTAAGCATTTCTTTTACATGAATGGACTCCATAGAGCCTAGAGTTTCATTCATAAAATGGAGACGGAGAGGAAACCCACACACATGCACAAAGCCTGGCTCTCTGGAATGTCATTTATAAAGAGCTGGAGGGTGTAGTGTTCCATCAGCTGCTGCTTTTGCCAGTTGACTGGAAGTAATGATTAATGTTCATTGGTCCTGCTTGTGTGTAACCTGACACCACTTATGGCCTTCCAGAGTTCCTAATGTATGGTGAATGAGAAGACAACATTCTCAAATCAGAAACATAAACAGGAACTGGTGGGTCTGAATTCCATTCAAATATGTCATCTCAGCCCCACTGTGTTTGTCTAACTTGGATTTTACAGACAGGAAAGGGGGAAGGGAGGGACCACATGCTCCTTAGCTGGACTAGTTTGGAAAGGGGAACTTGACAGGGGTGGAGTACACTTAGATAGTGTGTAATTTACGGTTTCTTTTCAAACAAAACAACCAGGACACTTGGGCTTTACGTTGCTTACCACCAGTGGGTGAAGTGAACATATAGCTATTTTTATAAGTGGAGCTGGGATTTGAAATGAAATGAAACAGTTTCAAGACCATTGGCTATCCCTCTGTGTTTGTTTGTTTGTTTGTTTGTTTTGTATTTAGTGAATGTGAACAAAAGAGGCAAAAGATTACTTTTCAGAACAGTGTGTGTGTATGTGTGTATGTGTGTGTGCTCCTATATTTGTATGCACTCATTGGAGTGTATGTTTTAAATATTCTTATAAAATGTTCTGGAGCTCATATATTTCCATACTCAAATGAGTTCGCTAGGTAAAAGGAGGAATGGGTTTTGTAACTTGAAACAAATTTTTTTTTAAATTGTGTTGGGTTAAATAGATACTTATTTTCATTGTGTATTTATGTTTATGTTTAATTGCTTTTAATAGTGCTTGGTACCTTTCTTAAGGACAGGTAATTCAAATGAATAGGGAAATACTCAAAAAGCAAAATAAAGCTTTGTAAAATCAGCAATCCTGTGGTTGTGATTTTTTTAATAAGCCTCTAACTTTGATTTTGACTCCTCTTTGTGTGTGAGTGCTACGAATTTATTGCTTTATTTACATGACCTGCTTTTTATTTATGGTCAGCATTAAATAGTAAAATCAGCCAGTTGATGTGACATTTGAAAAATACTGACTCCTGAGCCTGGTATCTGTTTACCATTTGTATCATATGGAGTAAGCTTTGAGATTTCTTTTGCCTCCCAATTTACTTATTGGCAAAGGGGCCTTTGTAAATCTGAAATATGGTCATGCTCAAGCCGTGCCTAACACAGTGTCCGGCATAGATGAACAGACCTGACACTGATGCAGGATATTCAGCGGCATGATTTTTATTATGATTTCTCTAGATTTCTTCAAAGTCTGTGAGTCCTTGAACAAGGTGCCATAAACTCATACTCGGGCTAGATGATAACATGAAGTATAAGAGATATTCTGCCAAAGTCATCATGTATTAATATAGTCTGCTGTGTCTGGCCTATTTCAAGCTAAACTCTGTTACTAGTTCCATTTTTATTGGAGGCAAGCAGATTTGGTAGATTCCCAATATGGTAGGAATCCCAGGAAGGATGACACCAAGAGGGAAATCTCTACCTCCAATCCTCTCCTTTCAAACCATCCAGCTTCCAATGGGGAACAAATCAGGACAGACTGGCTGCTCAGCATCGAATCCTTCACCACAGACTACTGTTGCGAGTCACTGGGTCAGTCAGTGGCATTGGTTCTCATATTTACTGTTAACTGCCAGACTACAGCATTACTGGGTAAATACCCCAAATCACAACACTGCTCATGTCTTCTGCCACTTTAACTTGATTTTTTGACTAGCTTAGCAAAATCCCAACCCTGTAAAACTTACAAAATCCTGGGTTTCGAATGTTTGTAAGCTGTTTAGACCTGCTTACGTTTTGTGTGTGACGCTGTCCAAAAAGAGCTCAGAAGCATATGAGAACTATTTGGAGTTTCAGAGGGAAGGTCTTATGCTATTGTTTGCCACTCCACTGCCATTGTGTCTCAGAAACATTGAGTTCCTTCTTCTATCCTTGATTTTGCCAACGGTATGATGGTTAGGAATGTTCTTAGTCCCGTCTCTTAGAGAAGAGTCTGTCAGTGCTGGCTTAGTTTATTTCCCTCATAATTTGCTGAAAGGGAGGTATCCCAAGCGTGACTGAAGTAATACTGAATTTATCACTTTCTCCTTAACACTGAAGCCATATTCAAATCCAGTAATTTCTTTTTTAAGATGCATTTATTTTATTGTATGGTTTACATAAGTGTTTAACTTTCATAAATGCCAGTGTACCATGTGTGTGCCTTATCATCAGGGAGGTCAAAAGAGGGTGTTGGATACCCTGAAACTGGAATTATGGATAGTAGTGAGCCACCAAGTGCATGCTGAGAATCGAACCTAAGTTCTCTGCATGAACAACATAATTTGCTAAATCCATGCCTTTGAGACATGTCTCCAGCCCTTCGGCCACCTCCTTAGACTGTCTTGTTTAGACCTTTGTGAATGGAAACCAGGATTTCCATGGAACTTTACTTTACAGCTCCTCTTCTTTGTCCTCATGTGAGTCTAGACATACTACTGCTGGAACTTATTTTAGAATTAATAACTTGCAGATTTCTTCAATATAGAATACATTATTGGTGCAAAAACTTCTTTTCAATGACTATGACTTTTAGGAAACTATAAAATATAGTTTTCTTGATTAAGTATATAAAGTCCATTCATGCATCAAATGCGAAAGCAGAGTTAAAGGGTAACGTGCCTGTTTCTGTATTAGCATTTATACCTGTCTTTCTGAAGCTCGTGTTATTTATGCCCTGGACACCCTTTGGTTTTTTAACATAATATGTGAAAGTGGGAATAGAATAGAAAGTGGGAAGAAACAAGCCCAAACCAGGGAAGTAACAGTTAAAGAACTGAAGGAGATGAAAACATTGAAAGAATATGTTTTAATTGGTGTCATAAGTTGTTAATATAGCTGTCATGATATTTTTCTCTTTAGTGCTTAGACTTGAACCAAGTACTTCCTGCATACTAGGCAAGCACTCTGCTATGTATCTTAGAGATCCTCAGCTACCTCAGGATTTACTACACATAATTTCAGAAATTTGTTGAATATTAATACTTACAAAAAATGGTTAAACCTTCTTGTTTTGCATTGAAGAGCATACACACACACACACACACACACACACACACACACACACACACACACAAACACACACACCCCTTATAAAATATGTAATACTTTCAAATCCACGTTTTACAGAATACACCATTTTGGTTCTGCATATTTATCAGTTTAAAATTTCTCACATTACTCATGCGTGTGACCCCAGTACTGGGCAGGGTCAGTGAATAGGACAAGATGAGGCCCTATTTTAAAAGTGAATGAATGATTGGTTCTGTATCTGCTTCACTTACTCATATTACCCCTACAAGGAGTTAAAATGTACTGAGGAGTCAGGCAATTTTTGCATTCTAATTTAAATGAAAGCAAAGGTTCAGTCTTGAACGATTCCTATTTTACTGGGATTTGTCTTTCACCTTAAGACATTTGAAAGCTTAATTAAGTTGAGCATTGTTTATTCCTTCAGGAGTCTAAGCAGGAGCATCAGATGACGAAGGCTGTTTTTCTTACCTCCTTGTTCAGTTTGCTATATGAGATAATTCCGCTTTTACACACTTCTTGATAACAAAGCAGTTTCAGCCACCATTAAAAATGCCCTAGACAATCGTGACAAATCTTTCCTGTGTGAGCCTGGTATACCTTTTGGAGGCTTAGACAAATGATAGCCAAAGGGTAATTTCCATTTTGTACAACTGAGCAGCAAATATGCAAATCAAAGGAGGGCCAGTCATATTACAGGTGCAAATCAGAACGGTACTTTCATGGTCAAACCTTTGCTAAAGCTGCCCACATTCAAACTGTAGTTTCCAGTACAGCTTTACATTATTACTTTTTAAAGTTTCCTGCACATGTATCTTGAGATGGTATCCCTTATGGTATCAAGTATGATATCTTTAGTAGTCATTCTTTGTGAAGCCTAACCCAAGAGGGCAGTTTGAAGAGTTAGCCTTCTTTGTTCTTGACTCCACCCATACGTTGTCTAAGCCTTGAGTTGCCAGCAGCACTGCACTGCTTTGAATTTTTACAGCATATTAGATCAGCTTTCATCACCACAAGAGCTCATCTGTAACAAATTACAAGCACTGTGATTTCTGTGAGCCGATTTGGTCAACACTAATATCATGTTTTAGAACGCTTTGATCCACAAGTTTCTACAGCACTAGAAATCCTTTGTCTTAAATTCAATTTATATAATCCAATTTATAGACTGACTTTTAAACTTCATAGGCCAGTGTTATTTAAGAGCAAACAACAAGGGTTAATATTGGGGAGAAAATTAATTTCAAAGGAAGATCCTCGAGTATTTAAAATGTCCCATGGAAATTCTGGCTTAATCATAAATTCATGATTACTGTTCAATCAATATATTGTAGATAATATAAAGGGAAAAATTTACAGAGACTATTCCCGAGTAACTTCACTAGTAACCAGCAAATCAACTAGTTCATTAGACTTAAGAACAGGAAATTAAGATGTCAAAATATACATTTATATCTTAAATTCTTACTGTCTATATATGCCGAGATGGAGTATCACTTCATATCAAGATACATGTTTGTGAAACTAAAAACGCTGCTTTTTCCCTTTGCCTTACAATGTAAAGCTCTGCTGGAAAACACAGTACTGATCTGGGCAGCTTTACCAAAGGGGCATACAACTTACTCCACATGTTCCTCTTAACAACCCTTTTCAAAGTATCAGTAGCCCTCCCAATTTACAGATGAGAAGGTTGAGGAAAGAGCTGTTAACCAACCTACGTACACAACGCTACACTCCCATGAAATGAGAGACATCAGACTTGAATGTGCACCTAGTAGATGACAACGTGGTCATTGGCAATCACTGTGCTGTGAAGGTCATCCTAAGATTATAACCAGAGGATAAGACAGTATAAATGTCCTGCCCCCCCCCCCAGCATGTTTCCACAGGCCAGGCTACAGTTGACTGTTACTTTTGCATTGTAAAATGGAAGGCTCTACACAGCAACACCTCTGTCCCTGTCACCCAGCGTCTACCTTTGAAGTCACCACTTAGCCAGTTTGCTTCTTAGTTGAGCATTTAGCAAAAGTTCAAGTGTAATGCCAAATCGCACCAGTTGTACTTTTTTTTATTAGATAAGGTAGAAATGAAAGCAGCAGGCAATTTAATTAGCAGTAATTTTTCTGGGCAAGTCATTACTTTGATGAACTTCAGAGCAATGTTTACGGCCCCTAATTAACCATGTTAGTCATTTGATTGAATAATCACTTTGGAAATGTTTCTACAATTTGATTAGAGTCTGACCCACTCAGATAGTCATAAATTAACTGTTATCACTTTAGAATAACATGACTTTAGTTATTGTATGTGAATAAACCTCCTAGCCCTGTCCTTTATTTAAAAAGAAAAAAAATTCTGGCTTCTCTGGACTATATAAATGGCATTTATTTTAAGGGCAGAGTAGATTTTAAAATGCTAGCCAAGGTCTTGCCTTTAAAAAATTAGTTGTTAATTTTATTTGCTCTCATGTAGTAAATGGTAAGAATTGGAAAAGCACAATTCTCTCCATAAATTGCCACTCATGCCCTTGTAAAAATGCAAATCACACGTTGTTCTTTGGAGAACTATAATGGAGATTCTGGCCTTGGCCTTATTATGCGTTACTGATTTTTAAATAAATTTAAATTTTATCTAACTAGATGTTAGAAGTATCTATTTAAAATATGTAGATGAAGAGCTACAATTCTCGAAGTACATTACAGTGTAAGAGAAGCAACTGAGACGGCATCTGCTTTCTGGATGCAGGATTAGACTAACTGTACATAAAGTATTGTTGACGTTCGTGTCTGGTTTTCCAGGATGTCGTTTCCTTCAGCCTTGAATTCTGGGTTCCTTGGAAATGTTCGAGTGCCCTCCTGGCCCCTTTTTTTCCCCGTTCTCCGGGATAGGAAGTGTATCTTTAACCACACTAATATGGAATAGACTTCAGCCTCTGTCTTTTCCTCTAGCTGCCTCCAGAGGGGCCAGCTGTTTTTACAGCCGTACCCCAGGTGTGGAGCAGTCAGAGTATTTTTGTGGCATGGTGACATCAGTACAGCAAAAGGCTCTCCTCCAAGCAGCTGTTGCACTGCCTGCAATCGTTAACACGGTCCCTTCTAGGCCCAGCTGTTTGGAGGGACCTTTTGCCTGACAATAGATCAGAATAACATTAAAAATTAATGTGAAGCTTGATCATTAGTTTGAAGTTGGGATAAAGTGGCTTGCTAACTATTCGACCAGTTATCAATACTGTCAGGAAGAGAGGCACTTTACCTTCATAGATTCAGAATTTTGTACTATGTAATAAATTATATGAAGCACATTATAGAAAAATGTGTACGTGTAAGTTTTATACTATCGTCATCATGTAAGCTACGATTTATTATGTACTTTCATTTTATATAAGTATTTAATTTTATTTACTTATTTATTTATTTTTGATGCTCAAGATTGTTCCTAGGGACTTGTACTGAGCTATCTGCCCACCTACTTGGCTCTTGTTTCTGAGACAGAATCTCTATGTAACTCAGACTGGTCTCAACTTCACAATCTTTCTTCCTCAGCCTCTTGAATACTAGGATTATAGATGGATACCACCAAATCCATACTTTTTAAAATGCTAGAATTATGGCTTACTGGAAAGATCTTTTAGATTAGAACCATATGGGTTAAAATATTTTTATGGTCAAAATTGCTCATATTTTTGTTGACATTAGACCAAAAAATTATCATTTGTCATCAGACCCCCACTAAAAAAATACTGACTTTGTAAATGGAAAATTCTAGACCAAGGGAAAAACCAAGCCAAATAAAAGGTACTGATTACCCATTGTTACAAGGAGTGTGTAAATAAATAGGTCTGAAGAGACAAGGCTTTTTAAATTCATTTCTTAAGAATGGTATATTTTAATTACAGGCAGTGGGAAAGTAGGAATATTTTTTATTAAATAGTAAATTTGTGGCACACATTTATTTATCTTTAATGTTGCTTAAAAATCTACTAAGACATACAGATGATCTAATTGGCTTGATCTTAAACTTTAATGCATTCAAGGATAGGGGACCTGCAGCTTTCTGTTTTGAAGAATTAGTTTTAAGGAAAATGTTTTAAAATGAAGTGCAAAGTAGGGATTGAGGCTCAGAAGAGATTCCTAAAATATGGAAAGGCCTTTATATTGGGGGTTATACAGTACATCTTTCTAGTTTCAGAATACATCCACCCTCTTCACCAGGGAACTGGTGAGCTGTAGTAGGTATCAGGGACCATATCTCAACCATTTATTTTATAGCAATACAAGTAAAGAAAGGTTTGTGCCAATTTATGCAGCTTACATGTCTGCTCCATGTTACCTTCATTTTTCTGTGTCAAAAGCACTGAGCTTGCTCAGTTCTGAGTCAGCACCTGAGCCAGGTCCACATTTAGCAACTTTGTTTTCTCTTCCAGACTCCTTGGCCTTGTAGGGAGGCTTTCTCTTGGCACAGGCATTGTTGAAACTGCTTATTACCTACCGTCCCTTCTGTTGGCTTTGAACATGATCCATACTCTTAATAAAAATGAAAAGCCAGGCATGCTATTATCTGAGGAAAACAGTTCAAAATTATCAAGATAATTTATGAGATTTAATTTTCTGTCTTTTCTTAGCAATTTCTGTCTAGTGTTTGTGAAGTCACCCGTGACTGAACCATTTAGCACTGTGCATAGAGAGAAGCATTGTGAGATATATAAATTAATTCCGTTTGTCCTTTAAGCATACTGGTGTGACATCCATATGGTAGTGCTGAACTTCAGCAAAGTTGAGTTGGTAAAACTGTGCTGACCTGCTTATTGAAGAGAGCCAGCCTCTGCTATGGTCCATTTAGCTTTACGTTCTTGGAGGCCCCACTGAAAATGTTCTCCCTCTTCTGACAGACTTGATCACTGGCGCTCTTGATGTTTCTGCTCTGTTCTGTGTAGCTTTTCCCTGCTCTTCCCTTCTAACCTGCCTTTCTATGACACATTTTGTTTTTTCTTTCAGAAGTGCCTAGCTGCCACTCCATTTATATGAGGCAAGAAGGCTTCCTGGCTCATCCAAGCAGAACGGAAGTTAAGTTCTCCATTTTTTTTTTTTTTAAATTGCTTGTAAATAACATTAAAAGTAATCAGACATTCCGAAATGGATCTACTTACTCATTCGTTGTGCTCTTTGGGGTATGCAGTTATGTTCCTAAAATATTATTTATATATCAAAAATATTGTTTGGGGAGATGAGAGATGTCAGAGTGTTTGGCCAGTGTACCCGAGGCCATGGGCTCTGTCCCTGGTAAGTGACATAAGCCCACAGCCCGCTCTATTGTTTGAAGATGAAAAGAAAGTGTTTCCCATCTTAGTAGCTTGTGCTTGTGAGCATGAGTCTTGTCCACCACCATAGCTGTGTTCTGCCAGCAACTTTCAGTCTTTCACCGAGAAACAGCTCCTTTCAGATTACCCCCCTCACTGCACTCTGCTGACACGCATCTTGAGCTATGTATGATCTTCTATGCCTAAGTCACAGTTTGAAGTAAAACATGGTAGTGTGACTTTACCTTTCACCTTCCTGAATTTTGTACCATTTGGAAAAGTAATTATTAAGGATGGATGGACTGATTCAAATAAACTGTGTAGAGACAGACTTTTTATTTCAGGTAACCACAGTAGAATACTCTGCTCTAATAGACTTTGACATCTGCAAAGTAGCAGACAAGAAGTGATTATCTGGAAATCATCTCTACCGAAGGATTCCTGGAACTATGTGCATGGTTCTTCAATAAACTTGCCATAGATACTACCTCTTCAGTTAGGATTAGTATTCATGTTTTTATGTGAATCATATTAATAGACATTTCACTGATAACAGACTACAGTATATCTAAAATACCCGAGAGGAAAGCTTTGCACCAACGCAGTGTAGTTATTCTTCCCAATGTTATTAATATTATAAACCTGCCATAGGGAACCTTGTTATGGTTGAATTGTGTGAAGTTTCTTCCTGTAAGTAAAGGAGACAATTAGGTGAATCAAGTGTATGTGAGAGAGAAAAGAATTAGTAGAAGATATCAGCTTATTTTTACTTTTTCTATGAGATGAGTTATGTTACAGCACAAAACAAAACAATAGTAACGCCCCTTTTCTTACTCTCTTGCCTATTAATGATGATATGTAGTTGGGGTGATCACCCCGTGGATGGTGATGCTTGACCCTAAGCCTTGCAAGTTTAATTCAATCCACAAATTCACATGGTGGAAGGAGAGAGCTACTACCACAAGTTGTTCTCCAACCTTCAGGCCATGCTGTGACTGACGTGGACCCAACACACAATGCACATACACAAACACACATGCACACACACACACATGCACATACACACATATGCATGCATGACTGTGCACACATACATGTGCATACTCATGTAAGTGTGTGGACAGCATAATAAAAAAATATTTTAAAATGATGATGTTAGCTTTCCAAGATACTTCTACAATGAAGTAAATGGTAAACTAAATGTATTTCAGAGTGCCAGGGACAAGACCAGAAATTGGCTTGGCTGTCCCTCTCTTGAATAATGAAACAAAGGAGAAGCCAGAAAATAAAGTGATGCATTATTAAGCATACGTTTGCCAGGATTTTTATGAGGTCTCTGCTTAGGTCAGCAGTTATAAATCTCTGGTGTTTATACATCACTGTGCTATGGCACCCCTCTAAGTTGGAGTGTATGAAAATCATTCAGTCCTCACACCAGCTCTACTAATCTCACTCATCCCCACTTGATAGATGGGAAGATCAAGGCAAAGAACCAAACTAATGTGTCAAATATCAAATGGCTGGAAGGTGACGGAGTCTGTTTCAAGACATTTTGTGC
>JADRCC010560583.1:0-13359 GCA_019843855.1 Hylomyscus alleni
CATGAGAAAGCATCTGTATGTTCTCTCCCACTCTCTCTCCAAGGCTACCTTATTTATTCTCTGCACATCTTCCATCCCAAGGACAGCTTCATGGAGGAACTGGAGGTGTTTGATCATCCTAGCCTCCCATCAGCCTGTCCACTGCCCTTGCTGATGTGCTCTGCAAGTGTGTACCTGCCCTCTGTCAGTCCGTGCATGATCACTGTTAAGCCAGCACCATGCCCTGGCTCTCCTTTTGCATACATAAGAACAAGGCCCCAGCAGGTTTCCTTATTCCCTCTGCTTCATTAGTTTTTCACTTGCTAGTTGATCTTTGTCAAAAGCTTACAAACAGGCTATTACTACCCCTCCTGAGCAGAGTGAAACTCTCTTTGCTGTGGACTCTGCCTGTGATGGATACTAAGGACACTCATTCAGCTTTACAGACTTCTAACTGTGGGATTGATTGACAGTAGGCTTCTGGTGAAATTCAACATTCTTTTGTTCTTTGATTTTTCTAAAAATTGACAGCTTGATCTAGCTGGTGTCTGATCTCTCACTGAGACTAGATGAGGTGAGTTCTTTTTCACCAGGCAGCATGTATTATCTATTTGTATCATTTTTGGTAACACTGGCAACTACTGATGTTCAAAGTCAGTTGCATGGATTCTTTAGGGAAAGATGGAAGGAAACCCATAGATCAGAAGAGATTTAAAAACACAATATTTTTATGCAAGCAAGACTGAACTATGGTGGTTGGAAATATATGCCTGACTGATAAAATTTTAAATATGAGGCTTATTAATGAAAATATCAGAACAGTGAATGTGAAGTAGGATTAGACAGAGAAGCTATGGAATGGATAATATGGCATTCATTCACCTTACAAGAACTTACTAAACCATGTGTTTTTGCCAGACACACACACACATATATATGTATATGTGTGTATGTGTGTGTATGTGTGTGTGTGTTGCACCATACACACACACACACACACACACACATATATATACACATACATACATATAGGCATATATATGCCTATATATGTGTGTGCCACACATTATATATACAATTTATATTATATATACATATAGTATACATTTATTTGTGTGTGTGTGTGTGTGTGTGTGTGTGTGTGTATATATATATATATATATATATATATATGCCATACAGGTATATATATATATATATTTATATTTATATATAATTTTAGAGTAAACTGTCTCTATTAACATGATGCCTGTTCTTTGTCAAACTATATTCAACCAGGCCTTTATATCCCCAAGCCTGCCAAATTACTGGACATGTTTGTCAAGCAACTTCTTGCAATTGTTAAACCTGTACTCTTCTCTCATCTTCCTGTCACCTCCAGCTCTTGGTGCAGTGGTTCAGCTCTTTCCATGTAAGCTATTTCCCCCACTAATGACTGCTACCTCATCACTTTGTTCATTCTCTATGAGATCACCTTCTCTTCTATGTCCTCATGATCTTGGAAACCATGTGACCTCAGTTCTTGGCCTCTTCACCTTGATGCTATTTCACAGGGCAATGACTTTAAATGATAGCTGTATACTGACAGTTCTTATAAGTATATATCTTTAGGAAGGACATTAGACTAGAATATCAAAATGTCTGCTAATTTAACAGACTTACCTGGGTGGCTCATAGCATCTCATTTAAAGAGATCACCAAATGAAATTCTTGTTCTTCTAGAACCCAGTTGAAGTTATTTCTTTCATGCCCTGATAATGACATCTTCATATTTCCAGTTACTCAGGAAAACCTTTTAGTATCATGAAGAGCTGCCTCTTGCTCTCTGATTCCTCTTGTGATCTAAAAGCAAGTCTTGCTGGAACTGACTGCAAGAAGTGTTAACCAAGCACCTACTTCTCATCTACTACAGCCACCCTGGAGTCAGAGCAGGCCATTTCCCTCTAGTCCATATCAGTTGCTTAACATTCCTTCTTTTCTCCCCATGCCAGGCACACAAGCTACTTTCAGGGCAGTGGCCAAAATAAGGCTCTTAGAAACACAGATTAGTGTCTTCCAATTTCATTTTTCACCTGTGGTGCAGAAGCAGCTATGAATTTCCCTAACCATGTCATTTCATCACTCCTGTCCTGTCAGAAGCCCCACCCCCTGCCCACACTTCTGGGACAGGCCCATCAAACTCGCAGCTGAGGACATGTGTTACTCTCTGGTCTTCTGCCGGAGGGACTCCTTCTCAGATGTCCATGTGCCTCTTCAAATTTTAAGTTTTTTGAGTGCCAGGTCCTGTCAATGACATTCCCTACGGCTGCCTTTATGTAAAGCATTCTGATTCTGCTGAACCTCCAAGCCCACTTTTGATGCTTCCATGATACTTTACAGGCAACATATGGAATCATTTTACTAATTTACTGCACTGAGAGTCTGACATCTGTCTCACCACATAGAAGATCACTCCAGAAGAGGCAGGTCTATTGTGTCTTTTGCTCTCTGATACATCCCTAGTGTGATGTTTACTAACTAACTTCCAACTAAAATGTGTAGTGGTGAGGAAGTAACCTACTTATCTGAAATTTCATTCTTCTTTTCTTCTCCTGTCAGGAGACAAAAGAATAGTCTTTATCTTAGATTTCTAAAAACTGAAGGGGAAAATAGATTCTACTCACTTATATGGATGTAACTGATATGTTGTTTCTCTAATGATTTGGTCTGTGATCTCGCAGCTTGCTTTTTCTGTTAGACAAGCACATACCTAATGAGCATTGCACCCGTGTGCATTCCCACAGAAGTGTGTCTAAGAAGGTAAATTGGGCATTATTATTGGAGGCTGCACTTTTTTCCCCCTCAGGACTTGTACTAACATAATATTAGTGAACAATTTTGTTTAATTGCTAGTTATACTTTTTATTGTTTTACTTTTGACAGGTGTGTAGTCCTGGTTGGCCTGAACTCCTTATGTAACCCAGGCTGACCCCAGACTCATGACCTCTTGTCTTCCTCCCTAGACATATACCACCATGCTTAGTTCACCAATTATCTTTATTTCATGTAGCTTGTCTTTTTAATTTGAACATATTATTCTAGCTTATTACTTGTTATATTTTTTATCAAGTTCATAGTTTTTCTGTATAATGGACTGTAATCAATATAAAAATATACTTTGGCTTATAATAAGGCTAGTGAATTCTGTATAGAAGCAGAAAGATGAAACTAGGTGCCAGAGAAACAAGACATACTTGCAAGGAAATGGATCTGTTGCCTAGCCTTGTTCTCCAGCCCAGGAACAATCACATCGCTATTTTGTGTCCTCTAATGATCTTTTATCCTCCTTAATGATATTTTTGTCTAAATACAGTATTTAACATACTTCTCTTTGTTACCTCACTTTCCATGAGTGGCATGAGTTTAACAGGAAGATTAGTGGTATGCTCTCCTCCTCTGTTCTAATTATAACAAAGGTTCTTATCTACAGATCATAGCTCATGGGGGAGGGGAGTGCCTACTCCTGTCTACTCATGGCTACTCATGCCTAGTCACATGGCAGGGAGTTAGCCTGTGAGCCTCATTTTAGAGTTAGTTTCAAATTAAATTTATTTTCTGATTTGTGGTTTTGTTATTGAGTTCTTAAACCAGATACTTAAAAGGTTGATGGCAATAGGGGATAAAACATCTCAAAGCAAAAACTTGGAGTATTTACTGCTTTAAGGGAGGATTTTTCCTTTTCATTTTTCATCCTTGAGCTCTGAGGAACAGAAGGGCTGCAGCTGTGGCTCCAGCTCCTGATGCATGGCTCTTTAATCTGTTTCTGATTCTGCATTTACTCCATGTCTCTGGAAGGGATACACAGCTTGCTATAACGAATGACCCCAGCAATTTCAGCTAATGGCCAGAATTGAAACCTTTGATAATCCCAGGTGAATAATGTTGTCTCAACAGACTGAAGGAGTCTTTTACCTGCCTGACACAATGATAGATGTAATTAGTTAACAGAGACAGTCAGAGGTTTTAGTGGAGGCATTAGCAGAGATGGCTAGGGTCATTCTTAATTATGCAAATTCCCTGCCTTCTTCAGACAGAATACAAAAAAATAAAAAATAAAAGAGTAAACACAGCTGGACAAAAAGATTTCATGGAAAGCAGAAACTAGACAACTCACCAGAGGAGTGATTATACATCCCTCAGGCCTGGGAGGAAAGGAGGCCTCTACTGTGGGCAGCTTCCACACTTAGCTATACCAGAAGGCTCTAATGTCTGTTAAGAATGCTTGTCTAAAGACATGTCACCTTGAACAGTCAAAACTGAAAAGACAATGATTGTGCATGGATTTAAGCAGTTCCTAAGCAGCAGGCTTTCTCTCTAGGGAGGACAAACACACGACGTCATCTTTGAAAGAGAAGAGCAGAAGAGCTAGAGTTTCGTTGGATCAGCCAAGGAAATGAAGGTGAGGGATGCTGGGGGGGGGGACCTCTAACTCTTAAGTATGTGGTCACCTCTGAACCTAATGTCTTTTGACTTTTTCTGCCACTCCAATTTGAGACCTTATGCATTTCATTTATGCTTCCCAGCAAATAGCCTCAGATAGTGTCAGATCTAAGCGAAGGTGTGTAATTTGACATGTCATTAAAAAACAAAGGGCTCTTTGCATCAGATGTGTTTGTGTTTCTTGTAAGGCTTTGACACATCAATGGTTATCACCTGTGGTTGAGTAAAGTCTTGGCATGAAATCAATTTGATGTGCAACACCAAGCAGCTTTCTTTAATGTCTTCGGATAAGATGAGACAGGGCTTGTATCCTTGAGAAGTGGCAAAAGATTGACCTGGGCCATCATTCCAGCCTAACAAGGATCCACCTAGTCCCCTTAGTCAAGAGAAGCGAATATGTGGGCATCAACCCTTGTTGGTTGTCTAGGAAAGGCTTTGGAGTACAGCTAGGAGAGTCACTAATGACTGGCTGACAGGTGGGATGGCTGACGTTAAGCCTCCACTTTGTAGATGTTCTTCCTATGGGCTTTGTTCCTTCTAAATCAAAAAAGAAATATTTTACATTTTAGAGAATTCACAACCAAAACAATAACTTATTTATTTATTTAATTTGTGTGTGTGTGTGTGTGTGTGTGTGTGTGTGTGTGCAGACATTTGAATAAGTGTGCATGCATATACATATGGAAGGCAAAGGTAAATAAGAGGTGTTCTTCTTGACTACTTTACATTTTGGTTTTGAGACAGACTCTTTCATTGACCTGGAGCTTGTCAATCCAGTTAGGCTATCTGCCTAGCAATCCCCAGGTTCTCTCCTCAGCAGACTGGATCACTGTGAGTCTATGAGGCAGAATGTGGGAGGAGTAATGATCTTGAGGGCTTGCTTCCACGGGCTTTAGGCCTGTCTTCATCTTTTCTAGCTGTGTGACCTCAAAGAAATCACTACATCCTCTGAGAGATTATAAGCCTATATGAGGATTAACTATGGAAGAGTCTCACATTCTTAGATCCCAAATCAGATTTTCACAGTGGTTAAAAAATGTCGGGGAAAAAAAGTTACATTAAAGACTGGTCAAATTCTTAATGTCTTATTGTTTTTTTAAGAGATAGAGCCTGACATTCAGTATATTTTATCCATAAACCAATGTAACAGTGGATATATTAAAATGATATCATTGTGTTCTGCTTTTGCATTCTCTTAATAGTAAATTAGACAAGAACATCAGTGAGTAATGTTGAGTCATGCTTAGGACCCAGGGAGTCTAGCTATGGGGTTGTAATTTCAATTAGTAGGCTGTCCAGTTTTCTTTACATCAGCTCTTCTTTGAATACAGCGATTTCTTTCAGTCCTCAAGAGTCTGAATGAACCATGGTTTTGTAGACTTTCTTGGAAATAGTGATGTGAACATGAATTATGGAAGAAGATATGTCCAAGTGTAGCTCATCAGAGCCTACACAAAGGTTTTACAAATACCTAAATTATGTGTGTGCATATGTGTGTGTGTGTCTGTTTATGTGTGCATATATGCATGTGTATATGTATACTTGTATAATTTAAAGGGTCAGGAATTACCTAAAGATGATGCTTAGAGGACAACACAGGTGCCTCTTACCCTGAAAATTTAATGAAGCAAGCACAGCGTTTTACCATTCACCAATCTGTAGAGCCTTGCATGTGTCACTTGATCATGAATATAACATTATCACGGATCCAATCATTGTAGAATCTCAGGATCAGAAAGGACTCTAGAAAGAAGATTCTAGACTGCAATTACTTTCCTCAGTGTCTGGTTCAAGGAGGTCTGCAGTCAGGATTAGGCCATTCTAATATCTATAAGTGCACTAGAAATGCCAGACCAGTCATCATTGTTCTCAAGATGGCTCATGCATCCTTTGTTAAAAAAAAAATAAAGAAGAACCAAAACAACAATAGCAACAAAACAACAACAGCAACAACAACAACAACAAAAAAAAACCAAAACTTAATAATAGATTTATTGAAATACAATGCAATAGTCTTTTAAATTGGGCAGTACAGAGTCTCCAGATTATTGCAGAGTTACTTTGAGGATGGAGCTGAAGACATGCTTTGTCCCTGTCACTTTGGCATAATGGGTGTTTTATGCTGAAGAATACTGGGCCAATCTCAGAAACATGCAGCTCTTTCCAAAAGCAGGACCAGAATCCAGAATGGTCACTCTCAGATCTTGTCCCTAACTTCTTGCTACTGAAGACCTTCATTTGATAGGTGTCTTGCCCTATACAAGAAAGGAAGAAATGTCTCACAGAAACACCAAGAAGTATTGGAATAAGGAGGCCTTGATAACTTCTCCTTGGTTTACTTATTGTGGCACAGAAAATCAAACCCAGGCCTTGCTTATAGTAGACCATTGTTCTGCCACCACTCAGCATAGTGGTATATAAAGATGGTATGCCCTCTTATCTCTCCTCCTCATAATGATGCTTTCTTCACTATGACCAAGGCAACTCTTACAAATGAAAACATTTTATTGGGGCTGGTTTACAGTCCATTATGCTGGGAAGCATGGCATTATGCAGACAGACATGGTGCTGGAGAAGGAACTGAGAGTTCTACATCTTGATTTGCAGGCAGCAAGGAGACTGTCTTCCACGCTAGGCAGAACTTGAGCATTCTCAAAATCTGCCTACACTGTGACATACTTCCCCTAACAAGGCCATACCTCCTAATAGTACCACCCCCTATTTGCTGAGCATTCAAACACATGAGTCTATGAGGGCCATGCCTATTCAAACCACCACAGGTACTCTGTCCATCCTCAGCTGGACAAGATAGTGTGCCCTCCTATCTTACCCCTTGCTGATGATGCTCCCTTCAATCTCAGTTCTGTGTAAAGGTCCTCTCTATTGTCTCCATTCCACATGATGGAATTCTCTCCAGTCTTAGCTTCTCACGATGGCTTCCTTCTTTCTCACCTCCACATGACAGTGAGCCTTCTACCAACCTAACTACAGTTTTCCTTGTTTCTTTGGGTCTTCATTTCTAAAAGCTTCAGTCACATAGGATTTGTTTAAAAGGCCTGTATTCTTTTCTCTTATTAATTTGTCTTCTCTGCAGGAGTTTCTACCATCAACCTAACGTTGGATTAGGAAGAAACAAAATATCACCACTATCCAATTTTGGGACATTTTCATTACCTATAATATACTATTCTATAAAATACTGATATCTATACGACATCAGGGACGCCCCAGTCTTTATCCCTTGTGCGCCTGATAAAGACCAGTCTACATCTATGGATTTATTTACTTATTTTCTTTTTTTTTAGACATTCCATATGTGCCTTTTGTGATTGACTTCTTTTAGCACTATGTGTTCAAGGTTCATCTATGTTATATTACAAAACTGTATTTCATTGCTTTTTATAGCTCAATACTATTCCATTGTATTGACATACCACCTTTCTATATCTATCAGTTGATGGACATTTAGGTGTTCTCTCTTCTGTTTTTTGAAGGGCATCTGTAAAGTACAGATGTTAAATTTGTAAACACATATTAGAATTCACCAGTGACCCAGCCTCACATATTCTCTACCCTGTGGATACTTGAAGAGCATCTTAAGATTTGCATTGTCACCTAGGAGACTAGTAAAGGTGCATACACTGAAAGTCTACCTCAATTCACCTGAGTGAGAAGCTCAGTGTGGGAGAAGTTGAGGCTTAAGGCTTCTAGGCGACTGTAACATTATTAGAGCGTCAGAAGCACAGCTTGAGTCAATATCAGATAATAGGAGTCTAGTAAGTTTCCGCTCTAGGTCAAGTCCCTTTGACACAAGTTTGTTTAGCTTCCAAGTGTCTGAAAAGACACTGGACATGCACCTTTTGTCAGCAGCACACATTCTGTCAAGGTGTAGTGTAGAAGAACCAGAGGTCTCTATCAGCTTTGTTCTGAGGTATCTCTGACTCCTGTGATAGTACCTGGCACATCATAATTGCTCAGTTAGTATTTATTGAATTAGTAAATGACCATCCCTTGAACATCAGATACCACAGTGCATTTGGTGTATTATACAGCTAACATTTCCACAAAACTTCCTTTAAACAGTAATCTTTAAGCAAGAAGATGGCACATATCATAAAAAAGTATAGATGGAATGAGTAAGTCTGTGAAGTCCCTCTGTCTCTCTCAGTTATTTTACCATGAATTTGTGAATCTACCATCTCTAATTCTCACAACTGACCAACTTTTCTGTCTTCAGAGCACATGAATGTTCTTAACAATGCATATACACCTACACATATGCATATACACACATATACATATACAACTGATATTAAAAATTACCATTGAATAGTCAAGACAGACCAGATGAGCACAATCTTAGATTCCCAAAGGGGAGAATTCTACTTGCCCAATTAGATTGGAACTCTCACCAAAATCACTTTCAGCTTTGGTCAAGGTCATATACAACATTCATGTTACAATATGGTTGCCTCTGCCCATTCTAACCATGTGGATGAGGATGAAAGATATTGAATAAAAACAAAAGAAGTACAGAATATAAAAAGTGCTAGATGCCTTGTGTTTCTTCATTAGTTAACAGCTTAATTAAATATTAAAAAAAACTATTTGATATAATGGCCAATGTATCCTATGTACCCAGTACTATGATATGAGCATTGGGTAATATAAAAACTGTGGCTTCCCTTTTATTCCATGGAGAGAGTGTGCAGTTTAACGGTTGAAACCTGTGCATGTGAAACTTAACCTGTAGTCTGATTCACATGGCCATTCCTGTGTGTAGAGTCGACAGCAGATGTTACCATAACCTATGTCATCAATACAGTGGCTATCTTCAGTCAATCCCATCTTCCATCAGGGAAGTCTTCCTGTTTGAAGACTTTGTCCTCCATGTTACAAGCCATTCTGTCTCTCTAATAAGAGTCACCCTGCCATGTTTTTATTTTCACCTTAGGGTCATAATGATGGTACAGTCTCTGCAGTGAGTGTTTGTTGCATGAGAATATGGTAATTCTCAATCTAACTGGAAATACAAGGCCTGAAATACCTCTAACCACTCTGAAGAACCTTCTGTTCAGCATTGACACACTTAAACTTCACTACCTGCTCTGTTTTCTTTTCCTCTATTGCTTTGTGGTTTCCTGAGTTTCCACACATTTTGGTTTTGACATGGCAGTGGGAATGTATGTGTTTCCATACACCATGTAATTTTTTGATGTATGCTATTTAAAAATCAGGTGGTTATCCCAATACCTAGGTTCACTAGGTATTATAGACTTGACAGCTTTTGGAATAAACTACAAATAGAAGAACTTCTTGAGAGGGTAGTGTAGGAAGTGAGAGAACTGGCAAAGAGTGAGGAACGTTCTGTGGAGTTCACTCTGCTTCCACAGTATCTCTGTCTGGTTAGCTCAGTAGATTACAGAACAGTGCCAAAGACTCCAAGGTCATGGGCTTCAGGCCCTGGTAGACTTCTTAAATTTTCTCCTGTGCCTTGGCTGGAGATTCTGTGTTCCTTGCCATCTGTCTCAGATATGTGTGTGGGCTGTGCAAGTGACTACAGGATCCATGGGAGGTATTGATAGCATATCTGGACCAAAGTTTTTCTGAAAAATCAAGTGCTGGAGAACAAGGACGCCCAGGTTATCACTCATGGTGGCTACCTATTAGCCAGTTCAGCACCCCTCCCAAAATACAGACACACAAACATACACACACACACAAACACACACCAGGGCATTGTTTCTCTGCCTCAAAAATGTATAACACTGGCCTCAGGAAGAACAGATTGAAATAGTAAACACATCAGTACAGTTCAGTCCCACTGTGGAGAAGTCCTCCAGGCAAAGTGGCTTTGGAAAGAGCCATTACATCCCCTTGCCTTCTTTGCATGCAGAGACTGACAGTAGTTTCATTAAAGAGAGGCACCCAGAGTGTGGCTGGTTCCTCCTGTGGATACACACTCTGGGTCATCAATCAATTCTCATTTGATTCCACAAAGGCCCTTTACTGAAAAACATCCAGGCCTCTCCAATGGATGTGACTCATGGGACACTTTTGATTAATACCAATCAGGTTAATGGCTTAGCTATAGTTAATGGTGCTTGCTCTGTAGCTGCAACAACAAAAATTAATAGCAAATCCTTTATTCATTTTTGCAAATCAGAGGAAAGGGACACAGAGGGCCTGACAAACTCTAATCTTTATGATTTAATGGAATCGTGTTAGAGGACACAGACCTCAGAGATTGGGAAACTGAAAAGATTCACTGTCATATCCCAGGCTTTAAAGATCTAAGTTCTTTCTAATACTCTGTCAACAGCTTTATGTCACGCGGCATTACAGGACAGGACAGCGTTGGTGACAAACCATCTAGAGGAAGGACTCAGGCACAAGTGGATCATTAGTACTGAGAACACACATGAGCTTCATCTCCATGGAAGGGGCACAGCCCTGGCAGGCATCTTACCATAATGAGCTAGTCAGTGTCTTTCAGGCACCAGATGACTCACCTTGTCTCTACAGGTGACCTTTATCAACTCATTGTCACAGACATTCCAAATGCTGAAACAGTCAGTCTTAGAAAGTCCTTGGGACAAGGAACTGAGGCTTTTTGTAGCGGAATCACATATCACAAGCCACCAAATGTCAGGCATCATCACAAGCTTAAAAGTGTGCCCCAAGAGACACTTAGCACTGAGTTCCTATGTATCCATAACTTGATTGCCTGGAAGGTTAGGATTAGGGCAGCTACTGCTGGTGAGAGAAGGAGGAGGAGCCAATCACACTGTGTGATTAGGGACTCAGACCCAAGCTGGAGTTAAGACATAAGTGGAGATGAGGGGAGGTGCACATGGAACTCCATTAGTTTATTTCTGGCTCTGGTTTCTTCCCAGTCCCTTTCTTTGATTCCTGATATGAAGAAATATAGTAAGTCATACCACTAGCTTCCATTGAAATTGATCTGAAATTGAGCCTACTTCCTCTAACTTGCTTCTTGTCTGGTATTCCCTTGTAACAAGAAAAACGGCCAATAGAGTTATCTTGCTCCTTTTGTTCTTTCCTGTTTTATATTCCTCATTTTGGTTTCTCCAGCCTTCAAATCATGGAATTCCATAGTCTGGAATTGCAAGTCATGAGAAGAGGAATGGCCTTGAGGATGCATGGGAGCCAGCCCAACCCCAAGGAATGAGGAACATAATCCTCCATGAATCATTAGAGGAGTGAAATCACCCAGTTGACCACTTTGATCATTTACAGACAGGTGAACTTATGGCTCAAGGGTTGCCTTCACCCTTAGTATATTCCAAGGTTATTATCTTGCAAAGATGCAAGATCAGTAAAGAATTTAAAAGACATTTCTCATAATGCATCCACTAATTGCTGCTTTCTTTTCATATCTGAACTATCTAGCATCCCTCTGGTGAGTGGAATTTGTCCTCATCCCCATTCATTAGCCAAACCAATGAACAGGAGTCCTCAGGAACTCCAATGTGAACCAGAACTATTAAAACTATTAATAATAATTAGTATTTTGAATAAAAGATTCATCCACCCAGCAAATATTTAATGAATTCCTATGATTTACTTAATACCTTCTGCATGATTGCCTTCCTGACTGATTCAGAGAAATAACGCAAGAGAGACTCATGGAAGTAGGAGATGAGCACTTCCTTCCTCCTCAGTATAGACTATCCAGGAATGCTGCCACCACTCCACCCTAAGGCACCTTGCTACTTTGAGGATATAGCTCAGTGACATGGTCCCAAAGATTGCTGACGAAGATTCATTGATGAAGCTGCAGGTGTAAGGAAAAGGGGAACAAAGCTCTGACCTTCCCAGATGTCTCCCAGGGAGAAACCAACAAAGCATGAAGGAATAAACATTGTCTCCTATCAAGAATTTTGTGTTACAAGAAGCAGGACTGTGGAGAAAGAAGCCCTTACATAACAGTTTCCAAGACGGCATTAGATCCATTAATTACTCAATCTACACATGCCTTATTAGCCCCCTTAGAGACCTGGATAAAGCTGATTCCCAGATCCTGGAGGCCTCCAAACCGGGGGAAATGAGCTTTGGTCCAATTAAGTCCATGTCTGGCATATTGTGCCGCAAATCTCTGCAGTGTATTTCTGCTAATTACAAACATTAATAATATGGAAGTCCAGGGCAGTTATGCCCATCCCAAAGTCTACCAGAGTTTAGAATCCAGGATGGGTGAGGGACAGCTAAGAATGAAAGAGTTGTGAGCACCAGAAGCAAAGGCAGCTGCTCCTTTGGTTTGTTTAAATAGACATGTGGTGAGAGCTAGACTTAGGAGCCCTTGATTTTCTTCTTGAATGTCAGGATTGGTCTCAGATACAGAAGGCTATGTCTACAAATGGGGCTTAAATAACTTGAGCTATGGGGATAACCAAGTTCAATATCTGGACTAAAAAGAAGATTAAACATGGAAATAAGTGTTGTGGTTTGAATGAAGATGGCCCCATAGGCTCATGAATTTGAAAACTTGGAACAGTCCCAGTTGTGGAACTGTTTGGCAAAGATTAGGATGTATGACCGTGTTGGAAAAGATGTGTACCAGGGGCAGGCCTCTAGGTTTCAAAACACTCTTTCCATTCCCACTGTACTCTCCCTTGCCTTGTGGTTGTAGCACAAGATATGACATCTCATCTGTTCCTTTACTCCACCAGCCTGGATTCTAACCCTTGAAGCCTTCTTTTACAAGATACTTTATTCATGGTGTTTTTATTATAGATATAAAGAAGTAACTGAGATAAAAAGAAACTATAAAGATACTTTTAAAAATATCAATTCTCACTGCATTCAGTGTGCTCAGTTCTATGCCTGGTAACAGTAGTATGCCAACTGTGAATTTATAATATATGTGATATTATTTTA